>VZTO01012088.1:0-37419 GCA_013400615.1 Syrrhaptes paradoxus
GTGAGGCTGTCGGTGAGCAGGTATTTCTGCAGGTTTTGCAGGGTCCTTCTGCAAACCCACCCCCCCAGCACCTCTTGCCTTGGGGCTGGGGATGGAGAGTGAGCCCCTCCGTCAGCAACCTACCGTCCCCTCCTATCTGCGTCTCCTGGGTCTCTTTCTCGCAGATGGTGTTGCTTGCGCTGTACCCCTTTATGCTTTCAAAGTCCGACATGCTGATGTTCGTCCTGTAGCTCCCGATTGACACCAGGTCTGTTCAGAGGGGGGAGATAAATCCCCCAGTAAATCCCCCAATAAATGCCCTGCACCCTGGCTCAGAGTCAGTGCAAGCGCATCGCCCCGACCCGCCTCTGTGCAAGGAGACACAGTGCAACGACACGTGCAAAGCCCGGGGGGTGGTCATGTCTCAGCCCAGGCACCCTGCACAAAGCTGGGTGCTGGAGCTGTGGATGGGGTCAGGGGGAGAAGGGGGGTCCCTTGTCTGCCCAGCTCATGGGGGTATTGGGGAGCAGCTCAGCCCAGCAGGGACTGCGGCACGTGCGAAGGATCGCCTTTGTCTGGTACTGCTGATGTTTCTCGAGAGGTTAGAAAGACAGAGACTCACCAGATCCCTTCAGCTGCCTGTACTTGAAAATGGCAAAAGCTGTCGTGAGGACCAGGAGCACACCACCAACGGGGCCAAGGACCAAAGCCAGTGTGTTGGGGCCCTGGCTTTGATCAGAGCTGGAATGGAGCAAAAGATACGTCACGTGAAATGTGTAATATTTTTAGAAAAATTACTAAAGACTGAATAATATAAATGAATTTCCAGCAGTCTAAAATCTGTACGTGATGGTAAATCTGAGTGAGCAGCAATGCAATTCAGTGAAGGAACTGGATTCCAGCCCTTCACAGGGGCTAAATATAAACACAGGACAGAGGTTGTGCCAAACTGGCTGCATCAGCAGCTTGGTTATAAATGTGTGAAGGAAAGTTCTCTAATCTTGACAGAATTATTTTCAATTAGTTTTTCTGTACCTGGGATCTCTAACTGTTCTCTTCTGGGACTGTATTTTCTTGAGCTAGAGACTACTCGCAAGACATCTTGCCTTCTCCTGTAAATTTTTGGGTTTTTTTGCTCTGATTTTTTGAGCTAAGCTCTTTAAGGACAAGATTTTGTTGTTGTTTCTAGACTATCCAGGCAGTGTGCAAACACAGTCCCAACAAAACGTTAGAATATAAACTTCACCATCATAATAAATGACAGAGGCTTGGAGAGAACAAACCTTTCTGAGCCAGCCGCGCTTCGCACCTCCGCATCGCCGGAGGCTCTTCCTTGGGGAATAAAGCCAGGCTTGGCGTGGCTGGGGGGCTCGGCGTGGTTGGGGGTGTCCACGTCCTGGTTGACATGGATGGGGGGCTCAGCATGGCTGGGGGTGTCCACGTCCTGGTCAGCATGGCTGGGGGGCTCGGCGTGGCGGGGGGTGTCCACATCCTGCTCGGCGTGGCTGGGGGTGTCCGCGTCCGGGTCAGCGTGGCTGGGGGACTCGGCGTGGTGGGCAGTGTTAGTGTCCAGGAGGACCAGGCTGCGGCCAGCAGCACTCCCTGTACCTCCCGGGGAAGAAGAGGAGTTGGGTGAGCAGCAGCATGGAGATGGTGACACAAGAACTAGGTGTGAGGATTTGGTGCAGGTGGAACTGCGCTGGGGTCTGGCTGTACCCGAGAGGCTCATTAAAAATGGGGCTTAGAGATCTGAAATAACCTCACTCCAAATAATTGTGAAAATCTCAAGTAGGCTCTCTCTGCCTGTGTACTTTTGAAGTCTGTGTTTAAGTTCTGCTTCTAGTGTTTCCTGAAAGAATTTTGAATACTCAGTTTGTTTTTATTTTAGCTCTTCACCCGCTAAAGGCAGTGACATGAGGCTGTTTCTGTTTTCACTTCGACCATCATCCACTTAGGATGGTTGTGTGTGGGATATCTAGTGCTATATTTTTTTTCTGTTCTGCTACTTACAACATTCATCCCTAAGAAAAATAAAACCCTGCACCAAAGCTGAGACTAAGCCCCTTGCTGTCCCGGGGGAACTGGTGACACCCTTCCTTTCCTGCTCCTTGCTATTTTCCTGTTTATTACAACAATCAGCTCCCTGGAGCAAGATGGATCTCTGGACTCTGTGCAGCCCTTCACCTGGCAGGTGTCAGATGTTGCTTGAACTAAATGATGCTACAAACTGTAATAGCGATAATTAGTAAGGAGAGGGTTAAAGGTAAAATTAAGGTGGAAAGAAGCGATTTTCAGACCATTGGGGGGTTTATGACTGGGAAGCAGAAACCAGGGAGTAGATGAAAACATCTATGAGAAGCTGTGCAAAATCTTGGCACCTAGACTTGGATGCTGCCAGGATGACAGCCATTCTGTTTTGAGGTGCTGCAACCTAGTGGATAGGGAAAGGAGTTTTCTCTCAGCAGAAGGCAGCGTGGTTCAGAGCCCCGAGCAGCACAACGCCCCTGCCCACCTCTGCCTTGGAGCTCACCTTCCGTCACCTGCAGGAACACTGCCATGGTCTCCCCAAATTGGCCGTTGCGCTTCACCCCGCACCAGTACCACCCTTCGTCTGTCTTTGCCACCGGGTCAAAGCTCAGGATGACTGTCTTGTTGTCACTGTCACAGGTAACGCCCGGCCCCGGCTGGCTTTGGTCGGAAGCAGGCATGGGGCTGCAGTTGGGGCTGCTCCACTTGCACCAGTACTTCTCGTAGGAGTAGTACTTGCAGGAGTAAGAGCAAGTTAAATCCACTCGTGAACCCGCTTCCGCCTCCACCTCCTTCTCTCCCTGCAGCGTGGGTTCTCCTGCAAGGGCAAACAGAACGTCAAGGCTGATGTTAGTGGTTTCAGAGGTGGGAATGGTGGCCAACAGGTAGTGGTGCTGCTAGAGATGGTGAACCAGGAGATGTGTCTTTGAGGGAAAGTGCTCCTTACATTGCTAAATCAATGTATAGGATGCGTATATGCATCTCTGGGTGAAAGCTGGGGATTTTTTTTTTTTTGCAAGACTTAAGAAATACTTGCATGAGAAACTTTTGTGAACACTTTCCCGTGAAACTGAAACCTTGTGTTTCTGGGATGTGGGGGGGTTGGTGCAATGTTTTGCCTTATGAGATAGAAGTTCAGAATTGGACTTCACATCTCCTCCTGAAAAATCAGATCTGTTCCTTTGGGGTGCTCAGGAGGCTGGTCTGTCCCTGCCGAGCAGGCAGAGAATTGCCAAGGCACAAGCTCGTACCGTCTACGATCTTCAGCTCAGTTGATGACTGCTGCTCCTTCACCTCGTCTGTCATGCACCAGTAGTAGCCTTTGTCCGTGTCCTTCAGCTGGTTCAGGATGATGGAGATGTTCTGGTTATCCGGGCTGTCGTACATGGCCACTCTTCCCTCGTACGCTGGCGACACGTACCCGGTGCTGTCTATGATCCGAGCGCATCCGGTCTCTCTCCACTTGCACCAGTACTTCAGCGAGGACCCTCTCTGCGGCCCATAGCGGCATTCAAACGTTGCTGAACTTCCTTTAACTCCAAATACTGTGGGCTTTGCTTGAGGAACTTTAGTCTCTGGAGATAAAAATGAAATGAGCAGCTGTACATGTCTAACTTTTGCCCCCGTGGCACTGTCCCAAGTCAATAACTATTATCAGATCAAACAAAGCTGTTCTGGCGAAAGCAAGGCTAGGCGATGCTTGGGGTGCAGGAGGCAGGAGGCTGCCCTGGCACTGCCAGGAATTGGCCCTAAAGGGTCTGTCAGGCACTTCTTCCCAAATTCACCTGGTGGTTGTGGTTTTTTACTGACATTTCAAAGCTTTGCTCCCTTTGCTAGGGGAAGGGCAGCTCTTCCCTTTCTACATCTGTTATTTTGAGATTTAAGGAATTAAGACTTGAAGAGACAGTTTGCTTGTCTTGGATGGGGAGGTGGGAATTTGCCTTCTGGGGTTTTGGGCTAGACAGGCTGGGGAAGATAGCTAGCCACTGCTGGGAAAGTTAAGTCTTGATACAAGTGGTGGTTTAGTAAATGACAGACAGCTAAATGAACAGAAAGAGGTATCTAGACAAGAGGACAGGACAGTAGCACTCTGCAAAGGGAAATTAAAGTTCTTGTTAGAGTGAGTCTGCTAACGATGCTTCTAAAGAGATGCAGAGATGAAGGGAAAAAAACCACTGGGAATAACTCACCCTGATAGACGTGCACGTCCAGTTCCTTTGTTTCTCCATCCTCCCCATAGGTGCCGACCCCGCACAGGTACAAGCCAGCGTCTTCCCAGTCTGTCCGAGTCATCGTGACGCTGAAGGAGCCTGCAGTCTCCTCATTGCTCAGCAGAACTCGCCCTTTGTAATCCTCATCGACATTCCCATAACTGTCGATGATGTTGTGGCAGCCGTTTTTATCCATCTTGCACAAGAACTTTCTGTTGCTCCCGTTCTCCTCCCCGAAGCTGCAGGACATGGTCAAAGTGCTGTGCAGCTTCACGTAGAAGAGCTTGGCTCCCTCGGGTACGTGTGGACCTGCATGTACAGAGACACCCGTCAGCGTCTGCTGCGGGGGTAACTGTGTGCAGCTCCCCTGCACCTCCAGAGGCTTTTCTTTAGCACAGGGTTTCTCTATCTGTCGCTATATTATAGGATCATGTGCAACTCCTGGTCACAGCATCATCTATCCAGCTGTGTCCCACATCTGTCACACATCCCAGGACTGAGGTCTCTGCTCCATCACCGCCTGCTCTATAGTGAAGTTTCTCCCAGGGGCTGTGTTATGAGTTTGCACCGTGCTCTGCACCCTAAACCTTGCCCAGCAGCATGGTGCCCTCCTGCACGCCGTGTTCTCGTGGACTTGTGCACAGGCTCAGCTCACATGGCCTTGGCAAGGTGAGCAAGGTGATGGGCAGTTCTGCCCTCTGCATCTCCCTAAATTTTAGTGGCTGAGAGAGGTCAGCAGTTTCTAAGCAATATTGGGGACCTTAAGATGAGGTTTGTTTAATTTGATTTTTGTGCCAGATTTTTGGACAGAAAAAATTTCATTCTGTAAAAGCACAGGGAATTGAAAACTGGTGTTTCCTGAAAGCATGGAGCATCTGGAGCTCTTACACACTGGACAGACCACCTGTGGAGCCTTATTAAAGAGAAGAAAAAGTAAAAGAAAAGAATACTTTAAGGAATCCCAAGACTGTAATTACCTTCAGAAACATCCAGACTGACTTTGAAGGAGAGCCCTCGGCCATTGATACCAACACCACACTGGTAGGTGCCGGCGTCTCCCAGTGTGAGCTGGGTGAGGTTGATCTGGAAGCTTTCAGCCTGTGGGTCGTCTGTGATGGAGACTCTGCCTTGGTAGCCTGCAGCAGTGTAGCCGCTGGTGGAGACAATGGTCGTGCAGCCCTTGGCCGATTCCCTGCACCAGTACTTTCTGTCGTGCCTGTTCACGCGGGTGGGAGGGTAGAAGCATTTCACGGTCACCGAGCCGCCGAGCAGACCATACACCTGCCGTGGTCCGAACACCGGGCTGGAGACTGCAAGAGGAAAATGTGTCAGCTGTAAATCCCCGGCGTGCTGCACAGCCTGACGGGACGGCAGAGCAGGTCGGATGTACCGGGGTGAGCATGGACCCAGGGCTGTGCAGCACCATGGGGTCTGAAAGGTCCCATGGCAGGGATGGGCACTGAGGGTGTAGAGATGCTCCCTGGACCCTGGTCCACCCTTAGTAGTGCCACCTCCAGTCTTGGCAACCCACAAGAGCTGCACCCCAGACACTTACTTGCTGACTTGGGGAGTAATCTGCCACCTGCAGAGTCAACCAGGAGGCAGGAGAGCAGGAAGATGAACGCTACTAAGGCCATTTTTCTTGCATTCCCTGGAAAAGGAACAGAAGCTGGTAAATAATCACACTTGCAATATGACTAAGTTAACTGGTCAAGTCATCTAATAATCCTCGTGCCTGGAGGATAGGACGGTTGTGGCTACTTGAGCAAGAGAGCAATATAGAATTAAATCACTTCTGTCACCCAACTGAGTGGGAAAGAGGGAGCTGATGTTCTTGCCAGTTTTGCTGCGTGGCATCGTCACTGCCTGTGGGTCTCATCCCAACACCCCCATCTTCCCTTGTGCACAGCATAAAAAGCAATTTTGGCCAAACCAGAAGAGACTGGATTTGAAATCGGGAATGGTATCTGGCTTTACACTTGTAAGCCAGAACAGCCCATCACAAGGCTGAAGTTCAAAAGTGGTCCAAAAGCTGCTGAGCCCTGGCAGGCATGAGAGTCAGGTGGCGACCCGGAGCTCAACTGCTCCCTTGGCCTTGGCCAGGAGATAATGTTGCTTCTGATAGTTTAATAGCTGCAGTCATATTTTCTTTCAGTGCTGTTCATGCAGTGAAAGGAAGGCTTGTTTGCTTGTGAGCCTGAGTGCCAAAACCACTCCTTAGGAAAACCTGCTCTCGCAGGATGGTTTGGTTTGGAAAGGACCTTTGAAGATCATCTAGTCCAACCTGACCTTGAACACTTCCCCTTGTTGGACATCCACAGTTTCTCTGGGCAACCTGTCCAAGGGTCTTACCACCCTCATTGTAAGAATTTTTTCCTTATGTCCAAATTTCTTCCTTTTGTCATAGGAGAAAGTTCCTGCCTGTAGCCTCTGTTTAATTATTGATCTTTGTTTCCCTGGACTCTTCAAGGACACACAAGAGAAAAAGGGTACTATTTTCACCTCTACTCTTTTTTTTCTTTCCTCAGCTGCTAGTAAAGTTAGTGAGACGTGGGGATTTACCCACCACCATCATGCCTCCAAGAATCAGACTTAAACCAGTAACTGGCCAATAACCAAGCACTGTCCCACCTGTATATCCAACAAATCTGCACCAAAACTAACCCTTGGCTGAGACTCAAAATTATAGCTGTTGGGGAATGGCAAACCAAACTGCAGTTCTCTTGAAGTGTGCCCATAGCCTTCAGGATGAATATTCCTGACCTTTCCTTATTCTGGACGGAGTGATGGCTCAGAGGAAGCCAGGGCTCTTAACTCAATAAACTGGCCGGAGCGTGCTGTGGGACACTGCTCAGTGCAGAGGTGGGAATGTGNTAATATTCCTGACCTTTCCTTCTTCTGGACGGAGTGATGGCTCAGTGCAGAGGTGGGAATGTGCATTTCCTGAGCGTGGCTGTTGATCGCCTTGTGTACTCCAAATTCTAGAGGAGATGATAGGGTGCCAAGGAAAAATCTTTATAAACAGGCAGAGGAATTTGATTTTAGGGTGTCAAGTGACACAGTTTTATTAAGGGTGATTCCCAGGAGAAGAAAAAGGCTTTTATTTCCGTGTTAAGATAAAAGGCGTTCTGTTGTGCTTTCTTCCTTGTATTGCGACTTCTAATTGCTCAGTGACCACTTGTCCATGGCCAATAATTAACTCGCTGAGCATGAAAAATGCTCTCTCGTACATATCCCACAGGTAGCCAGCAAGACAAACATAACTTACTCTGCAGAAAGCAAACAATATGGCACAAAAAGGGCCTTGATATTTGCCCCTTGCTAAGAGCAGTTCCTCCGGCTGATGGTCACTTTGCTGGACCATGACCCCTGCTCCGCAGAGCGGGTGGGATCCCTGTTCAGCTTTTCCCTTCTCAGAAAAATTCAAATAATGTTAGTCTGATTCCTTCCCAAAACAGTCAGCTGCTTTGGGGCTACTGACAGGTAGGGAAGGGCTACCAAAACCTCTTTTTGAAACAAAGCTAGAGCTGTGTCCAGAACGGTGTGTGCAAGAGTGGTGGCATCAGGGTCTTCATACGCGTGTTAGAGCAGGAAAGAACTTTTGCATCTTGAGGATACGTGTGCCCTTGTGCCTACACAAGGATTGCTGTCTGCTTGCATGACCAACATCTGCAACTTCTGCAGCTCTAAGGTGCCTCTAGTCATGTTTTCTCAGATGCTGTTAAAACCTTCCCCTCCCTGCTGAATTAATGGAGAAAACTCCCACGTATAGCAAGTCTGAGCAAGCACAGCCACTGGTTATGTAAAAAAACCTGTGCGGTGTTTCCATGCTGATCCACTGAGCTGGATGGATGGCTGGAAAGCCCCTCGCAGCTACGGGTGCTGCGTCACACTCTGAGTGAGACGTCCCTGCCCAGAGAAATGGTGGAGCTCTGCCACAGGCAAGTGCTGTTTGAGATGCTGGAGGAGCATTTCATCAAGCTGTTGGTGAAAGAGCTCCAGTCCTTTCTTGCTTTTAAAGAACACTTGCTGCTGGATTTGCTGTCTCTAGGCAGAGCGCAAAGTTGGAACCTCAGAGCTCTGGGGAAGAGAAAAGGCGGCTGAGCTCCTACGAAAGGGAGTGCAAGTAAGTGGCTGTGCAGGTGATTTGGGTTAATGCTTCTGCAGAGGGAAGGGGAGCTAGAGAGACGAGATGGGACTGCAAATGTTTGCAGGGGACTATAGAAGAGTCAAGAAACCAGAGGGAAACGCCTTGCGTGCTATCTCCAGAGCAGCTGGGAAGCAAGCTCTGGGTGCTGGCAGGTCTGCAGAGCTCCTGCCCTGCTGCGTGCCCAGGGATGGTGCCTGCAGATGGACCAGCGCTGGACAGGACAGAGTGCCTGTGCTCAGCCTGGGCTCCTCCTGCCACTCACTTGCAGCTTCCCATGGTCTATCCTAACTTTCCAGGAGCAGAGAGAGGGGGGGAAAAAGAGTGGTCCTTTGTTATTTACTGGTGAAATCTTTCCTGGAGCTGGCAGTGGAGGCAAGGCTTCATTTTGGGTTTCATGTGCGGGTGCACGACTGTATCTGTGTACCCTCTGTATCAGGCAGCACCAGCTGCTTCAGAGAAAGGTGCAAAAACCTGCCCCGGGCAGTGATGCTGTGACTGGTCCTGAGGGGCTTCCCTAAGTCCTTAGGGGGACAGTCTGATGGTTGGCATGAAGCATGAGGCTTGTGCAGTGTTCCCAAAACCTCCCAGCAGAAGCTGAGTTCGGTGTCCCCAGATGGGAACCTGATGCATGAAAAACCCAGCGAGAAACTGTCAGCAAGGCAGTGCACGGACTGCCAGGCTGGCTCTGTGGTTCGTTTAAAACATTCTGATGGGTGAAGGCAGGGGGGAAATCGAGAGCTTGTACCAGTTCTCCCCCGCTGTGCAGGACTGGCAGAGAAGCAGCCGTGGGGAAAGCTTTTGGCAGCACAAATGTGTGTGTCCGGCACTTGCGGAGCCCCTCCTGCAGCCAAAGAGCCATGTCCCCTCCTGGCAGAAATCCCCAACTCCCTGTCGCAACAGTCCTCTCTGGGTTATTATCAGCTGTGGACTGCCGCTGTACTTTCTTTTCTTTGTTTGCTTTTTTTTTTCTTTGTTTGCCTTTTTTTTTTTTTAAAGATATCCCTGTCCCAGTGTAATGTGAATTTACTTTCATTTTGCATCACCAAAACTGCCAGCTTCCTTCTCCTCCCTGTCCCAGTGTAACTGGTTTTGAACGTTTCAGAGCACAAAACCAGTATTATGATTATGCAGGAGCTTTCCTCTCTTTACCCAGGCTTCTGGACACCTGTGTCACCAGGATCAGGGTGATGGCACTGTCCTGTCTGGGACACTTTGCCAGGCGGGGGTGGCTCCATGCTCTCCAGCTGTTTGCAGTCTGCTGCCGTGTTAGTGTGCATACTGCAACGGGGATTTGAGAAAATTGTATCATACAAAACTGGAACAGGATAGGATAATTATTAGCAAGATTAATACTAGCAAATCAAAATATTGAGTTGTAACATGTTTTAAATCAGAAGATTTACCCATTACTGGGTAAATGGTATTAACTCTCCTCGTCACCCGTTTCCACGCTCGGCTTGTGCTGCCGTGTTTGCGACCATGAGTTTGGGAAGGGCTGAAACCCTCCCGAGGGTGGCTGCTTGGGTGCGTGAGTACCTGAGAAACCTGGGGAGTGGTCAATAAACCCCAAATCCATACCCGTGCCATAACGACAGGTAAGAACTCATTGTACCTTGTAATGTGTTTCCATCGTTTGGATTTGGTTGTGTTTCTTCCCACTGCCGAAGCGCATTAGAGCTCAGCGCGTGCAGGCGCTGCACCCAAGGGGCTTCGCGGGTTAGTGCCGAGTGAGACACGGATGTTCTTCAGATTTATAAAGATTTGGACTAGAGCAGGGACCCGATTGCTGAGTTAGCTGCTCTTGCTGGGTATGAAACACCAGCGCTCGGGTCCCAAATTCTGCTGACTCAGCTGCAAGGTTTTGCTCTGAGAAGCCCGTACGCTCCTAACGCAGCTTGCTGGGGATCAGCACAGTTCAACCCAGTAGCCACTGACTATTGCTCTTAACAATGACCAATGTCAAGGGCGTGCAGTGGGATCAATGAAACATGGAGATTTAGTTTCTGCATTTGTAATTCTAGCCTCAGAGTCCTTCTGGTTTGTAGAATGGTTGCTGTTATTCAACTATATGAGAAATAATAAATATTTTTTTCACCTCAAATGCTTTTAAAGCAACATGAACTGTCAGTGTTCATGGGAGCGCTGAAGATGTGTCCAGAAGGGCACAGCAACAGAATTCTTGGTGCACAGGACTGGGACTATCTACATCTTTCTGCTGCCCATCAAGATCACTGCACAGACAACCTTACTGTGACTTTTATTTGCTGTAGTGGGATGGGGAACAGCCACCAATCCATTGCGTTTTTATGGAGCTATGAATGAGCAACCAACTTTAACATAAGAGACCAAGCTGACCTCAACACATATAGAAATTTCATGTTCTAAACCGATGCCTCCTTTACAATAGGGCAAGAATAAACAGAACGCGCTAATTTTGTGATGCAGTGAGCAGAAACAGGCAGATGTTACTGAAGATTATCAGGATTTACTAAGAAATCAGCAGTTGTTAGGAATTTCGGCAGCATTAGTGGCCCTCCTAGCTGAGAATGTTTCTAAGTGACAATCAAACGCTGTCCTACATGAGCAATAGGTTCTGGAAAACACATGAAAAAGAATAATCAGACAGCCCTCACGGCAGTGACTGAAATTCCTGCTCAGGCCTCATTTTATGTTCCTTTGAGGTGCTGGATACCCGATGCACCAACTTGTTGCTCCTCAGATAAGAGTGTCGTGGTTCATTTGTTCCTTACTTTCTGTTTCTTGTCTCTTGGGCTGGAAAGTGAAACCAACTTCAACACTGTTAAACTATTGTTCTAGTTTAATATTACTGCTATTGCAAGGAGCAGGAACTTGCTATGATCCAACAGCACTCGCTGGGCAGCCCTGGTCTGTACGGGGACAGTTGCGGGATGGATGGACAGTGCCAGTGCTCAGACTGTTACCGGCAGCACAGTTTTTATTAGGCGGTGGCATTTCTCAGCCCTTCAGATGGAATGTGTTAGAGCTGCTATATTAACGTTTCCTTTGCAGAGCAGGGATTCAGGTGTGCAGAACATCCCCCCCCCTCCCTTCGCTGATGGTCTGAATGTGCCATGAGCCCACCAGCTTTTTCTGATTTCAGTTTTAGGACACCACATGCATCCCTTTCATGTATGCTTCAGTGTGTATTTATCTTCCTTTTAACTGTACAAATGTGATAGCTCTCCAGAGCTCATTTAGGACATAACTGCACCAATTCTCTTCTTAAATTTCAAAATCTGCATCCCGATGATTATCTCCGTGTTGTGATTCGAAAGGCTGCAATGACCATAGGCTGAGTTGCAACAGTTTAGATTACTACGGTAATATTTGCTAACATTTGTTATTTTCTATATTAAAACTTAATGCAAATATTGTAAATGATAATTAAACTTTTTTTTTTCCAGAAAAGAAAGATTAAAAATCTACTGCAGAGAAGAAAATACAAACATCATAAGCTTGGTCCTACGATTCTGACTTTCTTTAAAAGGAATCATTCCCCCCAGCAGCAAGACCTGCACCCCTGTTCATTGCTGTGTCAGAACTTTGCACACGCATGAGGAACAGTCCTTAAAAGTGTCCCAAGACCCGTATCCTTCTCCTTCCCCATCTCAAAGCAGTAGTACAAAAGATTTCACATTTCAGAATGACTACGAAGCGGCACTACTTACACTCCGAGTTCCCTCTGCAGACTATTTTGTATTTCTTGCTTTTTCTTTCAGACCCACCACTCCTGGGTTTGCTGGTGTCTCCGTGGCTGAGCCCCAGGACCTTGGGGAGTGCGAGTGTCCTGCCTCCTGCCCAGGCGGACACAGGGCTCCGGCAGTGCCAGCCTGTTTTAAATACTCCAGCACCTCTAGCCCGGCCTTTCCACCTGTTGTGCCTTAAAGGAATAGCATCCAAAAACTGCCAGGTGAGCCCCGCCCCACGCGAGAGCAGGGAAGCCAATGCCCACCCCAGCCCTGCTGTCCTTTGGAGGCTGTTATCTGCCCCCTGATTGCCCCCTGCCATCCCACAGCAGCCACCTAAGGGTGGGCACCCAGCCCTGGTCCGGGGCACCTCTGGCTCTCTCAGGAAG
Source organism: Syrrhaptes paradoxus (assembly GCA_013400615.1). Taxonomy (NCBI): domain Eukaryota; kingdom Metazoa; phylum Chordata; class Aves; order Pterocliformes; family Pteroclidae; genus Syrrhaptes; species Syrrhaptes paradoxus. The sequence goes on from VZTO01012088.1 coordinate 12,464, forward strand.
GAGCCTGGGGGCTGCATGGGGTTGGGTCGGTGGAAGGTCTGCTGGGAGCAGGGTGCCTGTGAGATGGTTTTCTGCTTGGACACGACCCAGCGAGCTGGGCAGCCAAGATTCCTTGGGTTGGAGATAGGTGCCTACACCCGGCACAAAGCGAGCCTTAGGGGGTCTGAGTTCCCCAGGGTCCAGCCAACCCCCCTGCTCTGTGTTGGCATTGCAGCATCGCCCTTGAGCTGTGACCGTGTTTCCCATCGTCCCGGACAGGGACCCCCCTTGCTGCAGGGACTGATCTGGCTTCTGATCTTTAGCCCACAGGGGAATAGCTCCGTAGGGCAAAGCTGGGCGGAACCAGGTGGGTTGGGGGACCAAATACAAATTCCCTGTGGAGTGTGGGGTTGTCAGAAATAGAACCATACAAGAGAGTATAATTAATGAAGATGAAAATATTTGTATCATGAGATGAACCATTGCAGCACTAACGATGCAAAAGCAGTAATTTCTTCTAACTAGGGGCTCACACAAACCCGTTCTCATCTGTTCTCGGTGAAAGCTGATGAGCCTGAACAGGATGGCAGCTCCAGGCGTTCCTGCCATGCCTGGGAGCAGTGAGATCCTGACCTGGACTCGGGACATTTAGCAAATTTGTCAGATCTTAAAGCCGGCCTTGGAAGTACGTCCCCTTCAGCTAAGGGAGTCGAGCTCCTTTGTTCCCATGAGTTTGCAGCTTTTGAGGTGAGAAAGGCTGTTGCTGTTCTTGCATGGGGTGATCTGATGGGGACCTTGAGAGGAGAGAACAGCCAGGGTCTCTCCTCGATGGGAACAAGCACTCATTCCCTTGCAAGCCCTGTCCTTCCCACCAGCACAGCTTCCCCGGCCGCTGTCGGCATTTTGTTTTTATTCTTGCACGTAGAGTTGTGCTTGTTTGGCCACAGCAGTCATGGGTGTGTTCGCCTTCCTACGCCTCCTGCTCTCCCAGGCACCTCTCCTCTGGGTGCCAGCACGTTGGCTTCTCTGCTCACCTTGTCTCCCTCCTGCAATTTCCCCAGAAATGTGTTTTAGGGAGCCTAGGCTCGCGGAGGGTGTGCAGGAGGAAGGCAGCATGGCCGCGGGCGGAGGAAATCCCGACAGAAGCCAGCCACGGGGATCCACAACCGCTTCTGCATCTTGGGGAAGGAAAGTCAGTCCAAGGCGGATGAGCGGGTTCTTTAACTGAGCCACTGTCTTCACCCTTAAGGTTTCTGGTAAAACCGATCCATTGTCCCGTGTAAATATACTTACCTGTCTTAACAGAGGAGGAAGCGTCCTCCTGCCAAGTCACAGGTTCCAAAGCACTTTGGCATCTCCAGAAAACAAACAACCCCGCGCTTGCTTTTTTTTTCGGGTTTGCAGTTTGCAGCATGGCGTGCAGTCTGGGCATACAGACCAACGCTGCTGGCAGGGTCTGGGCTGCGCTGGGGCTGAACTGGTTTGATTTTGGAGTTGTGGATAGTTCTGCAGAAGAGATGGAAGAAAAATAGCACTTGGGAATTTGGGTGTCTTTGATAGACTGAAGGCAGATACAGTTTATGCATTGCAAAATGACCCAATGGATAAAGATTTGAAAAAAAATATTCAGAAAATCCTAATTTTTTACCCAACGCTCAGCAAACCCACAGCCCTGAGGGTCCTTCCTTCCCACACCCCCTCCCCAGCTTCCCCTTTCCCTCGCGGTGTCCTGCCTCGGCAAGAGACATGGTTGCACACAAATAGCTTGAGCACAGATGCATTTTATTTTATTTTATTCTCTCTCCTACAAACCGCATAACATGTGGCATGCGGGGATTCAGCTCTCGGCACATTCAGGTTCTGAGCAGGGCAGCGAGCAAGGAGCAGGGCTGGGCGCTCGTTCACAGCCTCGGCTTTCCGCGGGGAACCTGCCGAGCTCAGGAACACGGGGGCTCTGACGGGAGGGGGTTCTGCCTTAAGTCTTCATCAGCACCTTGAAAAGAACTTTTTTCCCCCGTAGCGTTGCTGTAAAAAACCAGAAGAGAAGCTGTGATCTGGCATTGCCTCTCTGCACTATTTTCACAAGTGAATTTGCGGGTGTTGCTGGTTTTATGCTAAACTCGGTATTTTAAATGGGGCTGATATTTCATTTCGGGGAGTCCTGAGAATTGAAAGCTAGAGAAACCTGGGGTGGAAGGGACTTGAGGAGTCAACCTCCTGCTCAGCTTAAGAGGAGCGTTAAAGCAGACATCTAGAAACAAAAGGCACAGAATTTGGATCTAAGTGCGTGTAATGAGAATGTGAAATGCCACCAACCACCGACAATTTTTTTTTCATCATTATTCCACTAAGATTGATTTTTTTTTTTTTTTAATGGACAGGAGTACAATTCTCTCATGGGACTTCCCACAAATTGGATATACTTTAAAATATTTGCTCAGGTGTTTTCTCCAAGAGCTTCTCTCTAGAGAGTATCAGTACTCCAGGACAGACCCACTGGTTTTATATTTTGCCAGAAGACATCGACTCTTACACATAAGTTGGTCATCCTGAATCTTCCAAGGATAGCATAGATTATCCTGCACAAGTAGGACAAAAAAGAATAATATGATTGCAACACAGCGAACAAGAATTGCTTCTGTGCAACATTGCAAGAGGTCATGAGCAATCAGCCTTTATTGAAACGAGCCAGCAGGAAGTGCGATAACATGTTTACCATGCGTCAGCAAAAATTATAATCAACCCTATAATAAATTTATAAACCTCATATAGGATTTAATCCAAGTCTTTTGAAATCTATGGCTCAATGCCTCTTGGTAAAGAATAAAGGCAATAGTTTGGCATCAGAGCATAAATCCTGGACTGCAGGATCCTAATTCCTGGACTGCAAACCCGGTGTCTGTTTCATGTACTAAGCTGCAAATCCACTGCTTAAAATTTGTTTTTATTCTCTTCTACCAGTGGAGATGACACTTGCAGGGCCAGTTCTAGAGAACACCCACCTGTGTTTGCCGGAGTCTGTCCTGCATTCCTGCACCTTTTCCAGACTCGGGGTTCCCTCCGTTGTTTGCTCTTTTCCGAGGTTTGGATCACACTGGATCAGCACCGCTTCCCGGTTTGCCATGGCGCTGCTTTCTTCTCCTTAAAAACAAAAAAAAAAAAACATGGGTGCAGTGGAGGGAACGGCTCCTCTAATGCCAGTTTCAACATCTAAGCATGTCCCAACACAGGCTGGATTAGGCCCATTGCTTCCCTGGTTCATTCTTGGGGATAATTTATTCCTACTTGTCGCTGCCCTTGCTGAAGGTTTTTGCCCCGAGATTTATCTCTAGGGACGAGGTGTGTTATAGAATAAGATATACGCATGAATATTTGAAAATCACTTGTTAGCAAGGATTTTTGGGGTGAGCCTCTGCCAGCTCTGCACCGTGCAGGCTGGATTCGGCCCCGAGAAGCCCCCCGGCACGTAGCCGCTCATGCCAGCGGGTCCCTGCCCTTTATGCCTCGGGATTTCCGAGCACTCGCGGAGCCATAAACCTTCTATACACAAAAACTCAACCTGGCTTTTCGCAGGAATTCACAATTTCCATTTCCTTCATTTGCTTTTCATTTAAGCACATTTAAAAAGAAAAAAAAGCACAGTTTTTCTAGGACATTTCTTGCTTGCAAGTGCAGCTGCACCTTCAGGCTGCAAAACAGACGCGTGTCTCTCCAGGTGGGAATCTCCAGCAGGTCGGACTCCAGCTCTGGGAGATGCCAAGCAAAGCCATCGCAAAACACCCACCGCAACCCCAAAGGTGGTGCCTGGCCAACTTACCCATCTGCTTTTGAAGTTTCATTTTGGTCAGGGTAAGAATGGTGCCAGTGACGAAAATCAGTAAAAGGAGAGCTGGTAACACAACTGGGAGCAGATGCGAGTCACCCGATGAGCTGGAAGATGAACCACCAGAACTCAATGGGATTTTGGTTCAGCTACAGGGTAGCTGGAGAGTCTTAACGCAGGCTGGGTTTTTTACATCAAAGAGTGTAAAGGAGTTATAAACTCTACTGAAACAAAGGAGAGCAGTCAACAAAGCCAAGCAGAGACGAAATCATTTGATCTGGAGTTTGGCTTATGCGGAAGTAATTTTCACAGCCACCTCTGCTCTGCCCCGTGGGGTTTGTGCTGCCAGCAGAACTAGCCCCTCCAAGAGAAAACCGAGCTATTTCCATCATACAAATTCACAAGCAAGGGTCATACTCTTTCTTTGCGAGTTGTTGTAGACTTACAAGCAGTTGGAGAGTGTCTCCAAGCTGTCTCCTTGCAAAAATGATATAAATGCTATCGGAGTTCCACAGGCAGACGGGGCTTTGCTGGGAATGGTGTAAAATCTGACTCTATACAAGAGCATGGTTTGTGATCCTGGCTGGATGGCAGGGAGGTAGGGCTTGAGGGAGGCTGGGGATGGAGCGGATGGTGCTGCTTGTGCTGGGGGTCACTGGGGCAGAATCAAGCTCCGAGGTGCATGGAGGGTATTGAACTGGATTTGTGGATTTGTGGTTTATTTTCAGTTATGACTGATACTGCAATAGCTGATGTACCTGCACCAGCTCTGCCAATCCCTTTGCCCGGCGCTGGACAGCGGCCACAGCTGGGGTGAAAGGTGTGAGAGCTGCTTGCAGCCACCTCATGCAACAGGAAGCACCGGAGGTAAATTCACCGGGGAATACACTTGTGCTGGGGTAAGCTGCAGGCTTTCTGTAGAGAAGTCCCGTGGAATAATTACTGGCCAAAACAGCTGCCAGGCTTTTGATTGACCTTGTCCCAGGATAGTCCCTGATGCAACACAGAGCATCCATCCACTGCTGCCCATAGGGGCCTGGAGAATGCACACAGCGTGTGGCAGCTCCTGATTCACCAGTGTGATTGCTCAAGCCTGGTGTTCCCTAATGTCCCATCTCCATGCTGAGCAAAGGGAAACACCCAGGAGCACAGCTATCGACTCCGGCATCTTATCTGCTGGAGTGGCCAGCATCAGGAGACTTAGAGACAAGCTCAAAGATACGTGATGGACAGGAGATAACCTTGCCTTCTGCTTCTTGAATTACTCATGTCTCCTGTTGGGGTTTTCAATTTACAACCCGTGCAGGGCTCTGGGAAATGGGGCAGACGGGTCGTAAACCACCAAGTCAGTACCAACGAGAAACACGGCCGTGAACTCACCTCTCGTGATAGATTTTGCTCGGGGAGGTTATGAACGTGCCGGGGGAAGCGGAGGGCAGCAGGGTGCTGGTGCTCTGGGTGACGGTGCTCATCATGTGTGTCAGCCCTGTGGTGACGGTCCCCGTTGTGTGTGTCAGCCCCGTGGTGACGGTCCCCGTTGTGTGTGTCAGCCCCGTGGTGACAGTCCCCGTTGTGTGTGTCAGCCCCGTGATGACGGTCCCTGTTGTGTGTGTCAGCCCCGTGGTGCCAGTCCCCGTTGTGTGTGTCAGCCCCGTGGTGACGGTCCCTGTTGTGTGTGTCAGCCCCGTGGTGACAGTCCCCGTTGTGTGTGCCAGCCCCGTGGTGACGGTCCCCATCGTGTGTGTCAGCCCCATGGTGCCAGTCCCCGTTGTGTGTGTCAGCCCCGTGGTGACGGTCCCTGTTGTGTGTGTCAGCCCCGTGGTGACAGTCCCTGTTGTGTGTGTCAGCCCTGTGATGCTCCCCTGCATGGGCATGCTGTAGGCAGCTGGACTCGATGGAGTGGGTTTCACAAGAGTGGATGTTTCTGTGTCCTGTGAAGTGCAGGTTTCTACGGAGAAAATTATTTTGAGGTTTAGATATCCATCTTTTTGCAGAGGCAACATGTTAGATTTACCAAAGATTTGTGCATTTCACCTTGCATCTCGGCATGAAAAAGCATGCAGCACAGTATGACCGAAACCAAGCATTTCTATTTTCCTTGAAGTCTTAGAGAGAGCAGCTTGGGAGTGCTAAAGAAAAACCATGAATTCCTGGCAAACGTTTGTGCTTTAACCCCACATTTCTGTCTTGGCCAGCTGAACAGTTACATGGATCTGTGTATTTAGATGCTGCAGTTTCTAAAACTACAAAATAACCTTCAGCTTATCTTCAGAACAGAGCAGATGTCTCTGCGTTGCACCTGCTGGGATCAGGATGTCGTATGCGAGGGGTTTGCATCATAAATAATCAATAACATAATTTAAACAAGCTAAATTCCTCTGAAAGCTCAGCTTGCATCCCTGCCTCTGAAAACCTTTACCATCACCTCAGCTACTTGCCAACCGCTGTAAGGCAAAAGGTATAGCTGATGTTTCTCCTAATGCTGTTATATTTCTGCAGGGTACAAAGGAGTGTTTATTCTCACGCCTGTGAAGGGGTAGAAGAAAGTGATTTAAAGCAAGAAAAAGGATTTATTGTGTTCCAAGCCACCTACCTTTCTGGATGCGCAGCTTCACAGAAGACGTGTGCTCCGCATGCCCATTTCTAGCCCCGCACCAGTACCATCCTGCATCCTCCTCTCTCAGGTGGCTCATCACAACCGTGTAAGTCCCACGTTCCTGGTCGTTGCTGGTTATTTGTATTCGCCCTTCGTATGCCTCGTGCACAAACCCCTCCGCATCCACGAGCAGCGAGCAGCTGCCTTCCCTCCACCTGCACAAATACTTCTTCTCGTAGTTCCCCTTGGGATCATAGTGGCACTTCAAGGACAGCGAGCCTCCGAGTGTGCCGCTGAGGAATTTTGGTCTCTTGGGAAGGGTGGAGGCTGCGGGCAGGAGAGGGCTGTGTTAGCATCTCATGTTCCCCATCCAGCGCTGCGAGGAACCCGTACAGCATGTGCAGCCCCCAGTGCCCCATCCTACCTGTGGTCACCTGCAGAGCCACCACCCGCGGACTGTCCCGACCGTTCAGCCTTCCCATTCCACACCTGTACAGCCCTGAATCTTCCTTTTTTAAGTCATTTATCAAGATTTTGAAAGCTCCAGAGCTCTCCTGAGGAGTGATAAGAATTCGTCCTTCGTAACTCCTTCCCACGTAGCCATCGCTGTCAGCTATGACAATGCAGCCGGTTTGCCCCAGTTTGCACCAGAACCTCTTCTCGCCACCTTGCATGTCCCCAGGTGGGCACAGGATGGTGACGGAGCCACGGAGCTGCCCCCAGACAATCTCGGTTGGTCCCACTGCACTGGCATCTGTAGGGAGAGAGCACGGCAGGAACCATCCGGCACACAGCCAAGCAGGAGAGTTTCCTTTTACATATATAAGCAGGTGATTTGGCCAAATCCAGGTACTTTTATACCCCATCATTGTAAATATCTGGTTAACAGCATGGGGTAGAAAACCTTGATGCTCCTGCTGTGCACTGATGCTCCAGCATCCAGCCCCAAACCACTCCCCTTGAGCCAGGCTGCCGGCGGAGCAAAGCCTCCCCGCTCCAGCATCCTACCTGCCGAAACCGTCAGGTTCAGGCTGACGTACAGGGCTCTGTTGGTGATGCCGATGCCGCAGCGGTAGGTCCCCGTGTCGTTCTCTTTCAGCCCTGTCATGGTCACCGAGAAGGTGCCGTTCTGGGGGGTGTCCTCCAGGGACACCCGTCCCGCGTGGTCCTTTGAGGTGTAGCCGGTTGTGGAGATGACGGTGTAGCAAGCGCCGCTTCCTGACACTTTGCACCAATATTTTCGGTCGTGTTTGTTGGCTGGTGTGGTGGAGTAGAAGCACTGGTGGGTGACTGATCCTCCAACCTTCCCTGTCAAAAACCTGGAGCCGTACAAGGTACTTGAGACTGGCTCTTTTGGGCAAACAGAGAAGAAGCAGCTGTTGGTTATTTAGAGACAGCCAGGTCCTCGCCCAGCAAACCCAGCCTAGCTCCTGATTATCAGTAGCACCCGTGGGACATCTGGCTTGGAAAGTTCAGTGTTTATTTTGGATGGGGTGACTTACTTTCCTTGAGCGCCACGTTATCCACCGCCCTGTGGCACAGCACAAATGGGGAAACCTCGATGTCCCTTTTGCCCAAACCCCCATCAGCCCTGACAGTCCTGCTGGGAGGTAAATGCCAAGGGCAGCAGCTAACAGCAAACAGCTAAGGGTAACCTTTGCCATCTGCAAACTCTGCCGGAGCTGGGAACTTCCTTCTCCCCACAGCAGCATTGCACAGGCACAAGAAGTTCGACCAGTTTCCATTTTGCAGGTGGAGGTGTCTAGTGTGGACTCAGCCAGGGATGTATCCGTGTCCCCAGGCCCAGCTTTGCCTGTTCTCGTCACTCTACGTGGCTGCAGAATGGATTCTGGGCGACTCACCTTGCAGCAAAGCTGCCAAGAGGAAGAGAACTGCCATGTCCAGCCTCCACCAACGTTCGACCAAACTTCAAAACTCTCACTTTGATGCAGGATTCTCCTGATGTCTGAGTTATTAAAGGAGAGAGAGATATTGTGGCTGGGATGTACCAAGGTAAATTTTCCTTTTTTTTTTTTTTTAGCTCAAGAAACAATAGGAAATGCTGCAGGTCTCAGGAATGCCAACATCCTTGCACATTTCCCGCCATGTCCCAATCATCTTTCTACATTTTTAATTTTTCTTGCCTGCAATTTATCTTTCTCCAGGTTGTTGTTATCATTTCTCAGATCTAAACAGAAACAGTGTTTGGGTGTCTCTGTTTCAGACAGGAATTACTTCCTTGTTTGAGTTAAAAATTGACTGTTGATTGCTGCTGTTTTACCCCAAAGAGTCTCTACACAGTTCTTTGTCTGAGGTTTGCCAACCCCCCACTGCAGTTAACACCTCGCTAGGTGCAAATCACAGGGTTTATTTCGTACCGGTTAGTTCATCGGAATCACTTCAAAGCATTTGGGAAACACAAACCAGGAAACAACAGAAGCTCAGTGCAATAGTGACCCTCATTTCCCCCGCCACGGTGCCAGAGCTGAGTCCTGCCAGCTCCTGCTGGCGCCAGCATCCTGGGCTGGATGCCCACGGGACCTGCTGCTTGTCTGCTCCCACCCGGGCGTGCTGCAGAGGAGCAGGAGGGGGGCTCAGCCCAGGCACCAGTCACTTGTGCCTTGCACACCTTCCACATGCACTTAATGCATGCCTTGCACACCTTGCACACATCACATGCTTTGCACACCTTGGACATGCACTCCTTATGCACCTTGCACACATCACATGCTTTGCACGCACGCCTTGCACATGCACTTCTTGCACACCTTGCATACATCACATGCTTTGCACACCTTGCACATGCATACCTTGCATGCCTTGCACACCCTATGTTGAGGACCACGTGCATCTCCCCCAGCTGGGAACTCCCAGCTTGCAAACTCAGCTCCCATCCAGCTGTCCCCTTCACTGCTGTTCCGCTGATGGGAAGCATGGGACGGGGTTGCAGAACTGCTCTCTTCCCTGTCCAGGGTAGGCTGAAGCGCTGCGGTGGTGCAGCTGGCTCAGCATCCTCTTTGGGCAGGTTCCCCTCTATTTTTTTCCCCATGTATGGGTGCAGTTTGATGCTTTATCTGAGCTCTGGGGGGGCTGTGTGGAAATGCCCACACAGAGTGAGCACTGGTGAAGGAGGATGAACTTGGTTTCCCATCTGCAGGACAGAGCTGTCACCTGAATTTTAATTTCATTTAATCTTAGGCTTTAAGTGAGGAGGTGTTTTCTGTTGTTTTGGTTTGTTGGTATTTTTTTTTAACCAGCAAATAGGCATTAAAACACCAAAAACAACCAACAACAACAAAAAAACCAAACAGTGAAAAGAGCTAGAATTTTAAATCCCAGAAACACAAGCTTTACTAAGAAGCTAATCTCCTATGGCTTGTTTTTTTTTTTTCCGTCTTCAGTTCAGTTTTGTATTGTGAAAATGTTTATATGGTCACTTGTCTGCACCTGATTAAACCATTGTCCTGCCACCATCCAAAGGGAGCTACACAGCTGGGCAGAGTCTCTGGGTGGGACTGCATCAGAATTTACCTTGTCCACATCATTTTTGCATGTGTTCTTGTCAAAAAAAAAAAACCAGTTATCTGATTTTATAGCTTTAAAATAATAAAAAAACACCACTAACTTTAAAAAGAAAATCACCATAAATACTACGTTTATTGCTATAGAAATAATTCTTTTAAATTTCAGACCTGTTACATATTGCAGGTGAAATCCACCAAAGCAGCTGATATAATCGCTGTACAATAGCTCCAAACAATGGTATTTTAAGGACAAATTGAGGATCACCTACCTTTGACTGGGATGCTTCTGTTGCTGGAAATTTTCTCCTGCTCCTCCTCCAGTTTGGATTTAGTCTGTTAAACTGGGTTTTTACAGCTTGCAGTTCAGTTAGTCTTTGGCTCTTGATGTTTAATTCTTGTTTTAGTAGATTGATGTCCAGAGTTTACAAATGGATGCACTGAAAATTTTCTAAAGTCCAGATGTGCGTTGCTGAGCAAATTGGAGACGGTCAGAATACTTGCAGGAATAGCAGAGGAGCCACCAATGTACTGAGGATGGAACCCAAAAATGGTCATTTTTAGCCACCTGATGACACGGGTGACATCATAGGAAGGGGAAAAAAAAAAAAAGTGAAGAGGCCAGGAGCAGAAATTGCAAGAATTTGGGAGGAATTCCCCCGGTTTACAGACAATCTGCAAAGTTTGAACAGAAGCAGCTGTTTCTGAAGAACAGCAGTGAAACGCTGTGTGCTGCTTCCAGGCAGAACTTCACGTAAAGGAAGAACTTTGTGCATGTTTCCTGAAACTCCTGTGGTCTGAATGAACCTGAATGCTTGCTGTGGGGCTGCATCCCACAGAGTCATCTGGTGACTCCTGCTCTAATTTTCTCCCCGGGTGTGACAGTCCCCCAGCGAGGTCTGGGGGTGCCCAGGACTGGCCCTGGGATGCTCAGGGCACTGGGGACCCTGCACCTCGTGTGGTACCCAGCAGCACAGCCCAGCTGCAGAGTGATAAACACTCGCATGCTTTCCTGCTGTAATTCCCAGGCAGGCAGTTTCAGTTATTAATTTCTGCCATTAGCGTGACCATATTGGATCGTTGCAGTGTGGCCGGACTGAAGGGAATTACCGATCAGTTAAATCCATCAATGCTGGGAAATCAAATCGGTGCATCACCACGGCACATGGTCTTTACTTGACCATATCTTCAAGTTCACTCGGTAAGTTGTCATTTAGTGGTGACTCATTTCTCTCTAAATTGAATCTTGCTGCATTTTAACCACTGCATACTTCACACCTGGGTTGCATTGCCAGGGGGGAGGCACCACCGTCCATCACCAACCCCAGAGCTCTGCGTGGGTACCACCAAAACCCAGGCACCTCCGTCATGAGCAGCTACAGCTTGTTCTGTGATAACCCTGCTCGTTGCCTCATGGGATCAGAGGATGCAACTAAGGGCAGTTTGTCCCTGCACACACACAATCCCTCTCTTGCACTAACCAAATAATCTCAGCTGAGAGAAGTGCAGATGTGGCGAGAGTTATTTCAACACTATGTAGGCTCAGTAGCAGTTGTATTATTGCAAGCAACTTTGGTCCGGTTTCCCTTCAAATAAAAAATGATTGATTGAAGCAAATCTACCTGTGGCACTCTCGAGAACGCCCTGGGCTGCTCTCAGCACCCTGCGTATCTCCAGGGTTTGCAGGATAACGCCCACCACGTGGGAGATGGCGTGTGGTGCAGAGTGCTCACGGGAGAGCTGATAGAAGCGACTTTGTTCCGACCCGGTGGTGTGCTGGCGGGGTCCAAAGGTCCTGCTCTTCCCCTCCTCATGCGCAGGCACACTTTGAAGACAGGCTGTGTTTTGTGCAAGTCAATCATTGAAGCACTTTGAAATGTCCCTGGAAGAAGATAAATCTCCGTTAAGCAGTTTTGCTTTCTTTATCATGATATGATTGCTTATATTGCAGTAATTCTTGTTTTGTACCAAACCTCTGCAATAAACTTCCTGCTATTGATTGGGCTTCAGCAGAATTAACCTGTGGAAGGACATTTATTACCACATCGGTAGCAAAGCAATAGGATTGCCTTTGTATTAGCAATAAAATGTGGTACACAGTGGTGGGGGTGATGTGGACAGACAGACCGATGTGGACAGACAGACAGAGCGCTGCAGGGGACAGCAGCTGCTGTGGGGAGACCTCAGCTCTGCAGGGACACCGAAGGGTCTGGGGGAAAATTTGTGCCCCGAGTTTGGGAAGTGTTCTGTCTGCTCAAAGGTTGTTCTCATAACTGTTTTATTGCTGCCGATAAGGCAAATCCACAGCAACGTCAATAATTCGTTTTAACCGTGGTACTGGCTTAATTGCCACTATCCTGCTTTCTCGTTTCCTAAATTATTTTTCCTAAACTATGACCTTGGTACTGGGAAAGGTGAAGTCCCCTCCGCTGGGTAAGGATGGGTGGCTGTGCCTTGTCCCCATCCCTGACAGTCTCAGCCCCTGGGTGTGTACCCGAGCTGGATGCAGGCAGCATGGGAAGGACCATCCCTGTGGGGTCTCAGCTGGACACAGGCAGCATGGGAAGGACCATCCCTGTGGGGTCTCAGCTGGACACAGGCAGCATGGGAAGGACCATCCCTGTGCATTATTTATGATTTACCTTGTGGGAAGGGGGGTGCCTGACCCTGCTGCACCCCAAGAGAGCGCGCCCCGTTCCTGCTGCCAGCAGCAAACCCCTTTGCACCTACAGACTCCGAGCGTGGCCCCCCGCTCAGCAGCCCCCCCTTGCACTGTTTCTCCCCACCCGCAGTGTCCCCGCTGCAAAGGCACCCGGGTCCCCGGGGAGGGGCTGCGGTGGCAGCGGGCGCGCACTGCCACCCCGCGTCCGTGTCACCTGCTGCACATCCCCGGGGCTGATGCAAACCTGCTGCTGGGCTGAAGGAGCGATGGGGAGGAGGGTCCGAGAGGAAGGGCGAGGGTCCTGCAGGCAGCCCCGATGCTCGGGGACAGCTGGGGGGACCTTCGTGCTGCCCCCAGACCTGCCAGGGTCCGCCATCCCCTGGGCTCCGTATGAAAGGTGCTGAGCGCGGCTCGGGATCGCTGCATCCCCGGGTCAGAGCCTGTTTGCAGACGGACAGGAGCAGAATCGCTGAGAACTGGGAGGCGCAGGCAACCCGTGCCGTGCGGTGCCGGATTTAGGAGGGGGAGTCCTGCCCGGGCAGGGAGAGATCAAAGGCAGCGGGATTGCTGTCGGACGAGCTCTCCCGAGAGGAGCCAGTCGGGCCAGGTACATCCCGAGCTGCTCTGAGGAGCAATGAGGTGGCAGGATACTTTGGGTGGAGGCAGATTGCCTCTGACAGAGGTGATTCTAAGGGGTAGTGACAAGCAACCTCAGCTGTGGCACCGCTGTGCGTGGCTTCCTCGCTCATCCGGGGTGGGAACATGAATCTTGGTCCCTGCACAGGGTCCCCAGGTGTCCCAAGCCAACCCTGACTTTTGGAACAGGGACAGCTGGGGACACCACCTCCTTTAAACAAAAAAAAAGGCAAATAAATTCAGCAGGGGCAGCAGCACCAGAAGCAAGAAGGGCTGTTTTCTCAGCACAGTTTACAAAGCAGCTGGGAGCAGCAGGCAGGGAACAGTGACGGAGGGCATCATGCAGCACCCAGCACCGTGCAACACTCAGCACCGTGCAGCACCCGGCACCGTGCAACACCGGGCATCGCGCTGGGGCTCTGTGCCCACAAGTTTTACCCATGCACAGTTGTCGAGGTTGCTGTCAGCATCTGCAGTCGGGGTTGCTATTAATAAATCGTACCAACCCCTGCTTGCTCTGCAGCGCCCGTGGGAGTTAATGATTAAACTGGAGCTAGGGCAGTGCTCTAGGAACAAGTCAGATTTGTTCTCACTGCTCGTAAACCCCCGTGCAAGGAACAACAGTGACCCTTTCTGTCTCTTACAGGACTTCAAAGTTAAAGGATGTTTGGAAACAAAGAACAGCCGAGCTCTCCAGGAAGCAGGAATGTACCCGCACCCCTGCGCTGCCAAGGGCGGTCCATCTCCCAGGCCAAGCCGGTGGCCGCTGGTGGCCGCTGGGGCAGCGGCAGATCACAGGTTTTGAGAGCAGGAATGAGGAACATGGGATCGAGTTTAGTTGTAAGACATCAGGTACATTTACAAGGCTGGCTAATAAAGCAAAACAAACCCAAACCAGGAAAATCCTCGTTGTTTGGACGCAGCAGGAGTCGGCAGGGAAAGGCTTGACTGTGTTTGGTGGAGCTCGCCCGTGCTGTCTGGCTTTTCTGCATCCGCAGGTCGTCCGTTCTCCAGGGCTGCAGCTACACACATGGGAGCGGCTGTGACAGGGTTTGGGGGTACGGCCGCATCTTTACTTTTAAAATTCCATTAGAAACAATGAGGAAAAAAGGTAATGGAGAGAAACGCAGAGTATATTGTGCCAGATCCTGCACTAGGCTGTCGTGGGCGTGGATAGGCATCACCCAGGCCACCCTGGTGTTGGTCTGAGCAGAACTCAGAGTCACCTAGGGACACCCACTACACAGTGCTATTTTTGACAGGATGGGACAGCTCTGTCCATCAGCTAACCCTTGGCTGGGGGGAGTTCGGCGGACACCAATTTTCAGGGAATGCTGCTCCTCTGCTTTAGGAGCCCACAGCCCAGGTTTGATGTTCTCCAGCAGTAACCAACCCACCTCCCTGACCTCCTGCAGGACACCAGCCCCAAGGCTCCCTGTGACACCCACCCCAAAGCTGCTGCACAGGGACAAAGTCTGTTCTTAGGATGACAAATTTCTCCTGCAGACTGTGGCCCAGCACAGCTGATGTTCTTTGCTACCACCAGAATTTAACAAACCACTTCTCCTGAATTTGATCTTTGTAATGAAAGATGTGCACAAGAATGCTTGTAATTGGGATAGCAGGTCCTGACAGGCTCACATAGACATGGAAATGACACGTCTGAGCCAGGATGGGACTGATAGTTAAGAAGCAGATGAATACTCCATGCAAAATGCAAAGCTAGGTGTTTTCTTTGGGTCTTTTCTGATGTTGTTGCACCGTGTAAACACAGCCTGTATAATCTGCATTGAGGCACTGAGGGCACGTTCACCAACTCTTCAGGTTACTTCTGCAATGTTATGATCTCTCTTCACGGCTGTTTTATCAGCTGGGGTCTGCTGGGATTTTTGCCTTCCAGGCACAAATCAAGGAAATTATGCCCAGAATTAAGCAGCACGAAGCCTGCTCTCAGAGGTACCCAGAGAAGAGCCAGGGAACTCAGATAGGGTTTGGCTGGACCTGGAGGGAGATTTTATTTCTGTTTTTGCTTTTCTCTCCCATCCACCTCCCAGACACTCCCAAATGCTATTAATAAGCATTAATTGGTATTAATAGGCAGGAGCAGCCTCTCCCTGGTCTCTCTGAGAGCAGCAGCTACTCGCATCAGCTGTGCCGGTGCCAGTGGGCTGGAGGAGCACAGCTGCAGCAGCCGGTAGCTCCTCTGACTGCCCACGAGCGATTCCCAGTATAAAAGAGCAGCTCATGGCCCTGCCCAGCCTCCTGCCTGTCTGCAGACTGGGGCTGGGTTGGTTGCTGCTCTATCGGTTGATGGTGGGGATCCCAGGGTGCTTGGCTGAGGAGTGGCTGGCTGCTGGAGACTCTGTGATGAGAGATGCAGCTGGGCTAGAGCAAAGGTAAATCTCTTCCTTTGAGGCTCTGGATTATTATGGGTTACAGAAAAGAAGAAGAGCTTTGCTCCCTGGGGTCCTTGCTGCCTGGCATGAAGGGAGCAGGCCAGCGTTGGGAGCAATTATCTGTGTGAGTGTCAGTGCTGGGCTGCTGGGAGTGATGCTGCTGCCCGGCTCCCCTGCAAACATGAGGATACCTGGGGGGGTCCAACCCGCCCTGTGTGCAGGCAGGCAGCAGGAGAGGCTCCCACCGGTGCTGTGCTCCTGGGGCTGGAGACTTTCAGGTACAAATGGTTGGCTTTAAAGGCAGTGAGAGCACAGTACAAGTGAAAGAGGAGAGGAAGGTGCAAGAAGAAGCTCACAGGGGAGGGGGCAGCCCTTGGAAGCTGCTCTTGCAAGGTTTAATGGTGCTTTTTCATCCATGTGCTCTTCTCCTCTGACCTCTCTGTTTCACCCTCTGCTGTTTCCAGCATCATGCTCTGTCTTCCTGTCACTTGCGAAATGCAGATACATGACTATTGCGATGGTGTTTGCTGGGCAACCTGCTGAGTTCTCGGTCAGACCTTAGCCCATCTTCTCCCAGTTTCCTCCCTGTTATACAGGTTCCCATTGCTGCTGGCCAGCCCCAAACTAATTTAGTTAATTGCTTAACTACAAACAAGTATTTCCCTGCTTTTGTGAAGTATAGCTGCTCAGACATAATTTTCTCACATTCCTTGGATTCTTTACGTGGCTCAGTGCTATTCCTTCCGCTTGTGCGCACCTTTATTATGTGGGGGTTTGTGAAATGATGCAGCTTTTATGAAAGGATGCCCTCCCCTTCTTCCCATGCAAAACCGAAGCTCTACTGATGGCTGTTTGGAGAGGAATTAGAAGCTTGGCTCTGGGTTTTGTCAGTACGAGCCTGGTTAGTATTCACAAAGCTGTCTTGAGTAGCTGCTTGTACTGCAGGGTCAGTGATTAAAATGATTGAGTGCAACTTTATCTTAACGCTGCAAGCAGTTAATTAACATCAGTGAATTGTTTAGTGCAATTGCCTTCACGGGCCAGCCCCTCTCTCTCAAGCAAGCCTATGTTAGATTTGAAATTAAATTGCCCGTTAGGAACAAAGGCACTTGCTTTATTAGCAGAGTCTCTCTCTAGATGCCCAGCACTGCATGGAAGATTTTTTTGGTGAAGAAATTAAAATGCTCCTTCCAAGTTAAGCTGTTAGTGCAGCTTTTCAACTAACAGGCTGCTGTGGGAGATGTCTCCACAGACCCAGGAGATGGTGTTGGTTGGAAGGGTTGCAAGAGGTCCAAGTCTCATCATTTGCAATGCCTGGCTGCTGCCTGGATCCCTCACACTTCTCAAGTCAAGACACACTGAAGGTTAAAACCCATGATTTAGCTTAACCAGAGCTTTGCAGCATAAATCTGTACTACTCAGGCACTTTCTGATCATATACAAGTTTATTACAGAAATAAACCACCTGTGTTATAAAAGGTGTGCAGCATAAACATTGACAGCATCAGCGGGGTCTGAAAGATGCCAGGAGAGTCTGGAAGGGAATGAACCAGCATTGTCCCAGGTTTGCATCTCTTGGGGCAGCGTTTCTGATTCTGCCACCGAAACACAGTCACTCGCTTCTTAACTGTCACTTCATGATGCACATGGATGTGCATATGTCTTAAGTGCTGTATCCAGGTTGTTGGGGCTGGATGTGGGAGGAGCAGGGGATGTCCATGCAGCCATCCAGCCCCGGGTGCTGTGCGAGGAGCACTTGTGTGTGGGGGAGGTTGCTGAGCCCCTGGCAGTTCTCCAGGTGGCTGTTGTGGCTTTTGGGAGGCACTTGCATGGGGCAGGTGAGTGCTCAGGCTTGTGATAAAGTTCAAATACCCCAAAAGAATCCCAAAGGTGCAGCAGAGTCCTGCAGTTCTTCCCAGAGAGGCTTTATCCACAGGCAACCCCTTTTAAAACAGCCAAACCCCCAATTCTGTGGCTTCCCTGTTGCGATGAATCCCCCAATGCATTAAAGCCCTTGTAGGAGAATAAGCCCCAACCACACGCTGAGTGATGCTTTATATAAATAGCTCGTGTACACCTGCTATATACAAAATATTATGTACATGTGGCATTGCTGCAGTTGGTGTGAAGCTCTGAATACCTCTCGTGGTGCCAGTCCCGAGATGCTGGGGCAGGAGATCGCAGCAGAAGATGCTCGTGGTTGTGCTGCCCGAGGACAGGCAGCGAAGGTGCGCGGATCCAGGATGAAAAGCCCCTTTTCCAGCAGCTCCCTCGCTCCTGCAGCTATTCCTTCAGCAGACCGAGCTTCTTCAGAGCCTCTCGCCGGTTCTCATCAGTCGCGCCCTTGGGGGAAATCTTCACGCTGACGCGGGGTGGCCTGGGGAAGCTCTGCGTAGGCTGGGATCGCTGCTTGCTGCTTTTCTCCAGCTCTGCCTGCCTGGGCTCCTTCAGGCCAGCAAAGTCCTTCCCCACCGCGAGGGACACGGGCCGGGGACGGCTGCTCCGGAGGAAGCTGGGGGCGAGCCGCTCGATGAAGGACATCTTGCCCAGGGAGCTGCTGGTCTTGACGCTCTGCTCCTTGGTGCTGGCCATGTAGCTGCTCAGCCCCACGCCGGAGCGCTCCAGGGTGTTGGATTTGAAGTTCATCTGCCGAACACCCGGCGCTGACCTCTCGGGCTCTCCGGGAGCGGGCGATGGCATCTCCTGTGGTTGGGGATGCGTGGTAGGTTGGAGGTGGGTTCTCAGCTCCTTCCTGTCCTGTGACAGTCCCAGCTTCTCCAGTGCCTGCTGCCGGGCTTTCTCCCTCTCCTTGGGGTCCAGGTGCCCCGAATTTGCCTTTTCAGCAGTGGCATCGCTGGCAGGGCTGGGCTGAGACCCAGCAGAGGATGGAGGTGGTGCTTTTACCTTCTGGCCGGGCTCCGTGGCGAGTGGCACTGGGCTGTTCTTGCTGGTTTTCAAGATAATATTTGGTGGCAATTTCCGCGGTTTGGGGGCAGTTGGAGGCCCACGCTTGGCATCTGGGTCCTGAGGGGCTTCTTCCAACGTGGATTTCTCTGGCTGGCCCCAAGAAAGCCAAGACTTGGTCTCCTTGGCTGCTTCCCCCTTGGCACCTGAGCGACTGCTGCGTGCCCACTCGTGGCTCACCAGGTCATCCCGGAAGGGATCGGGAGGCTGGATGATCAAAGATCCCAGGGACTTCATCTGGCTTCTCACATTGGCTTGGTCAAGCCTGTCCTCCTTGGCCATCTCCTGCGAAGATTTACCCGCTGGCACTGGGTCCTCCCCAGTGTGGGCTGTTGCTTTGCCGTCAGAAGCTGCGTTTGCTCTTTGGGCATTCGCTGCAGTGATGCTCCTCGGAAGACTGTGATAGCCTGGGCTTGGGACTGCTGCTGGAGCCGAGCTTGACAAGCCGGAGATGCTCTTCTGTTCAGCTGCACGCTGCTGACCTAGGTTCAGAGGGGGAGCCCCATTTTCCAACTCTAGGCAAAGAGAGAGAAGTGAAGTCACGCACCGCTCTGCAGACGGACACAGGACACCTTCCTTGGCTCGCCACGGGAATAAAGCCAGGGCAATGCTCCCTCCCTGCCTGCCGAGGGAACGCGCCCCAGTGTGACGGTCCCTTTGCAGCCAAGGCTGGAGGATGGGTTTCCAGCTTACCCCGGGACACGGAGTCTCTCCTGGGCCACATCCCGGGAGGCTTGGAGGGCTCCACGTAGTCAGTGTCATCAGTAGAGACCCCGCTGTCGGCTTCTGCGTCCAGGGAGCCAATAGTTTCTTCTAAGAACATCAAACATTCTTTTTCTTCCACAGATAAGTAGTCGTAACTGTTATCGCTCTGGAAAAGAAAAAAGCAGCCGAGGTAGGGGACACAGGTGTATTGCTATCCACAGCCCTGACAGCTCCTGTGGCAGCTCCTGCCCGGGCACTTGGCCAGGGACTGTTCAAAAACTGGTACTTACAGCTACAGAAAACTAGCCAACTTCCTCTAAAATACATATATAGATATATATACACACACACGTAGGGCTATTTTTATATTACCCTACTACAAGCATCAGAAGTTGGGTTATCCTTAACTTGGAAATTTGTCCTCTACCTTTTACTTCTTTAGTTTACTTTGAAAAATGAGCAGAAGGGTAACACGGGTGGTCTATGGATACAGACACCTGTGCTGATCAGCAGTGCCTTAAAGCTTGCATAAATATCATAAATATGAAGGTATATGTGTGGGTGGTGGTCTCCCTCCTTGTTCTATTCATACCCAGCTTTGAAAGGAGTGCAGCAAGATGCTGTTTGATTTTTGCTGTATTCCAAGTATCATGAGATATGGTTGCTGTGAAGGTGCCAAGTTACAGGGTGCGATATAGCATCAAACTGAAGTGCAGGAGAGGATGGAGCGTGCATCAGATCAACAAGCACGGAGGACAAATTGTCGCAGGTGGAGTTGTTTTGCAGAGAGACACCTCTCCAAATCTTTTACCATGCAATATTGCAACCAGTTTTTCCATCCCTAATAAATCTCGGAGGGTTTGGTTCTGGTTTGCAATACATCAACTGGAAAACCTGTTCAGGACTGAGCCTCGTGCTTACACGTATCAATTATGGTCCACGTCAGACAGGATGTAATTAGTCCATCAATCTTGGAATCAGTGTTTGGAGGCAAACAAGCCCTAATGGAGCGATAGTGAAAAATTACAGATCTACACCCATGGTCCAAACTCATCGCTGCCTTAACTAGGAAATTAATCTCGTCAGCTGGGAGGAGTGCAGCTCACTGTATATTCCAGGTGAAGTCAGCCCTGCTGGAGCCAGTCTGACCCAGTTATCCAACTGGTCTCATCCCTCACTGGGGAACTCACCGGACTCCTCCTGCCCAGCGCTGCACTATCTGCCTCTGCATCTTCGGGCAATGCAGGACCCCCCCGGCTCTCAGCATCATTTCCTCGAGGAGCCCTTGCAGAGTGGAGGCTCCTGATGGCTGCCACACATGCAGCAGGATGGAAAGTTTGGGAGTGCTTTGGGGCAGGAATTAATTGGGTCCTTGCACGGTGCTGTGTCAGGGCCCTCAGGCACCTCCAAAGCACCGATGGAGAGAGGTTTTGAGCAGACACCAAACCAAAATCCTTCCTCAGCTGCCGAGAGGGGTGAGCAGAGCCCCTGCCATGCCTGGGTGGGATGTGATGGGGTTACTCACCCGCTGCGAGTGGTTGGAGGCTGTGCTGACCATGCTGTCGCAGCTGCCGGAGTCGCAGCCAGCCATCTCCAGCCCCAGCTCCTCCCTGGGCATAGCACAGGCTGCCACGGTGTCCGGTGCACGGGCAATATCCCAGCTGAAGAGGGAGAAAAGAGAGGAGTTAGGCTGTGAGACCTCCCTGGGGTGATGCAAGCACAGCTGGAGGGAGGACGGGCAGCTGTGAAGCTGTAGAAGCGCTTGATCCCAGGCTGCTCTCTCCAGAAGGGGCAGCTGGGATGTTTTAAAGCATCCTTGGAACAGAGGTTTTCCCTGGAAGAACTGGAAATAGAGAAAGCTCTGGACGTCCATCCTGTTGGTGGTTATCTCATCATCTCGGAGGTGTGGATAAACTGGTTCCGGAGTGAAGGAAGAGGCTGTAAGCCCAGTTCAGTGGGGAGCTCAGCAGCAGTGATCCCATCCCAACGCAGCCCCAGCCCAGCTCTGCGGGACCCCTTCCCTCCGCCGCACCCACCGCTCCCAGCTCCGCGCTGAAGCCGCTGAACACGCTGACCGGGGAAGCGGCTGATTAGTCACAGCCTCACTCTGCAAGAGCTTCCTCCTGGCACAGAGCTTCCTCCACCCCCTCCTCGAGGACCATGGCTGTGGGGAGGGGTCCCTGTACCTTGGGGTGCATTGGGGTGTGGGCTGTGGCTCCAGCCCCCCCAGGGATGTTGCAAACAGCACCCCAGTGTTCCCCTCTGCTCGCAGCAATGCACCCCTGCTGCTGTTCTGGATGCAGCCCGTACCCCCCGACACCGGTGGGACCCCAATGTGGTAGCAGCTGGATAACAAACAACCCACCATGGGGGTTCCCACCAGTGAGACCCCCCCAGGCCCAGTCCCAGGGGCGAAGGGGCCGGTTATCCTCACAGGGCGAGCAGCCAAGAGAGCTCTGCTGCCCGGGGGAAGAGGCTGAGCAGCCGACAAAAGGCGTAATTGCTTATGGATGTAAAGCATAAAGCTTCCAAAATGCACCGACACCGCCAATTAACGTGTTTTCTCCGTGCGCGCCGCCCATTCTTCGGAAGAGAACGGGGCTGCGGAGGGTAAGGAGAGCAGCAAAACAAACGCCCCCTCCAACACACGCGGACCCACGCGGGAGGATTTGCTCGGCAGAAGACAGAGGAGCTCTTTGTGCAGTAACCTGGCCGCGGCGTGCAGGAACACACTGCTGCTTTTTTTTCTTGTAGCAGGATCAGGGAATTAGATGGAGCGATAAGGGAGCAAAACTGGCTCTTGTTCAGAGTGCTAGACGCTGAAAGAATTCCTTTGTAATTGGAATATGCCACAAAAATCAGATTGCAACACCCACACCCTGACAGATGCAATCCTTCCATGCAGGAGGAGTTTAATATTTCAGTCTCAGCTTTGCATTATTTACTGCTTAAATTACATTTTAAGTGGAGGGTTTGGAACAGCAATACTCTCGATTCTTCTAATTTGGATAACTTGATAGCCAAAGCTTTTACTTGTCAGGATGCAGTCTGAGTTTGGGGGTCTTTAGGCTTCTGCAGGCTGCACGGGTTTGCTGTACGCCCCAATATTTGCAATAGGAATCTGCTTCTAAGCAGCAAGAGACTCCTGCCTGCAATGCTGCAATGCTCCTCGCTGCCTGCCACACAAATTCGAGAGGGCAAAACCCTCCTGGGGAAGTGAAAATCTTGCTCAAACCCAATGCCTGCAGCTGCTGGCAACCAGCGACCACTGTGCAAGGCAGCCCCTCGTTGGGAGAGCAGCAGCGTGGTCCAGCTTTAATCAGGGGTCTGGACAGAGATAATTTCCCCGTGAGGATGCCCACCATTGTCAGCCCACTGGGAAGAAATAATTTGCTCTTGTTCAAACAGTGTTTGCAGAGCAGCTGCCAAGGGTTTGCACCCGCCAGCCCCAGCTCGCAGGGAGGCAAAGTTCAGCCCCAAGCTCGGCTGAGGAGGGCGAGGATCTGCGTAGAAACGAGAAGTTTGTTTCCTGCCCGCTGGTTCTCTGATGCGATTATGGCTCTAACGCGTTCATCTGACTCAGGAAAGGGGAAAAATCAGTGTTGAACAATCCCAGGGTTTATGGCTCAGAAGGATTTTACTGTTCCTTCCTTTTGCTGAATAACCCGGCAGCTCAGCCCCAAACTAAAAAATACAGCTGAGCATTTAAATTAAAAAAAAAAGACATGCTGCTTGAGAAGCTGTTTTCAGGGGTATCTGTCTTCCCCCACTAAAAATGCTTTTATAAGAAGCTGTTTTTCTAAATCTAAAGTAAAAGGCCAGTCCGCACAACGTCAGTGACAGCTGCCGTAACTGTCCCTTAGAGCTCGCTGAGCCCTCCAACATCAAAGAGGTGCCGGGTGGCAATTAATGCTAATTGCTTTGTATGAAGAGGCTACTTTCTTTTAGCCCAGTCCTGCCAGCACTCCATCACAGCTCTCCAGCAATATTCAACCCCTCGGTATTTTTGCTGTCTGAGGCAGCAGCCGTACCCCCTCCGCCTTACAGCTGCCAGCCAAGGGCTCCATCCTGCCCAGCTCAGCACCCAGAACAAAGCAAAACCCCGTTTGCTGGTCCTGTCCCAGCTGCTCCTGCTCTGCAGCAGGATGGATCCCAGCTCGGGGTGAAAGGAGACCTAAAGAAAGGCAACCAGCAGATCTATAGTTCCTCCTACTAAATGGAGAGCACGAAGCAGCTGCCCGAGCTGTTTGCTGTCCTGAGCACAGGTTTTTCCAGCCTCTCTGCCAGCAGCTGCTCCTCTCCCCAGCTTTCCACCTGCTGCCACCTTCAAACCACCTCGTCCATTGTCACTAGTGCCACCTCCTGTGACACTGCCACCACTTTCCCCTTCCAAAGCTGTACCCCCGCGGGTGCCCGAGCCCCATGTCCCGCCCAGGCAGAGGTGCTCAGCCCCTCGTCCGCAACCCATGCAGCAGGAAAAGGACAGAAAGCAAAGAACAAGAAGGAATAGCAATTAATATCTATTTTTTTCTTTTTTTACCAGTACGTCCTCCGTCGTTCTACGCTGCCCAAATCCTTGTCCCGGCCGTGCCTATCCCAGGACTTCTTTGCTTTTCTGGGCTAACCAAACAGAGCCACGTTACACATTAACTCACCTCCCGGCAGAGATAAGGCTGCGCGGGCGCTCGGCAGGTCTGCGCTGGTGGGCGAGCCCCCAGCCCCTCACCTGCAGCCGGCTGCACCGCGGCGAGAGGAACTCATCCCACCCTGCAAGGCTCGCCGCTGCTCCGGGCTGGGGTCCCAGCTCAGCCAAGCCCCTAAACCAGCTGCATGTCCTGACCTGGAGCAGCCGGTCCCTGCGTGCCGTGATCACTCGCAGCTTTGGAGGAGTTTGCTCTGAGCCGGCGCGGTGCAGGCAGAGGTGCAGGCAGAGGTGCAGGCAGAGGTGCAGGCAGCACCAGTGCCCGGGAGGCTGTGGGCAGCTCCGCTCGGTACCACCCAGCTCACTCACTTCCCGGCTTGGCTGGTGTCCTGTGATGTCCTCGGCACGGGTTTCGCCGGAGACTCCTTAATCCGCCAGCCTGTTCTGCCGCATAGCTGCTTGCTGACACGGCGAGAAGGCGAACACACAGCCCTGACCAAAGCGCTTTTGTACACGGTAATTAAGTCCTTTGCTGGGTGTTTGCGCCCGGTGCTGCTGAAGGCATTTCCCCACAACTGGTTTATTCTCTGGGGTGGTTTTGTGCATGAGGTCGCTCAGCTTGGGGCAGGACCTGGTTCCTCCTCGGCTCTGAAAGCACAGGTTGGTGCTGGAGCAGGTATATACTTGCTCGTCGCCAGCGCTTTCCAAGAGACCAAAAGTTTTCCGCCTGCTGCTGTATGCTCTAAGGAGATTCTTGTAAAGACGGGTAAAAAGCCATTTTTAAAGGGCTTAAGGTAAAGAAGAGCCCAGTTGCTCCATCTGCACCCCAGTGCAGCACTGGGTGACGCCAACCCCCCAGAAGGACTGCTGTGACTGCTTATTACCCTGACTTTGGGCTCTCCTATCAAAGTTACAGCTTTTCTCTCTGATTAACAGTGCTTAGGGCATTTTTTTCCCCTGCCCCAGTACAGACTTGTATCTCCCCTGCAAGGCACTCCTCTCTGAGTAACTATAAACACCCCAGCAGAAACC
>VZTO01012089.1:7566-48618 GCA_013400615.1 Syrrhaptes paradoxus
AGTTCTTCCTTCTCCCAGTCACCGACTTTGCCTTCTGCAACTTGGGCAGAGTGGCTCGAGCTCTTGCCAGTGAAGACTGAGGTAAAGAACTCGTTAAGTACCTCAGCCTTCTCTGCATCCTGGGTCACTAGGTCTCCTGCTTTCTTCCGGAGGGGCCCACAGTTTCCCTAGTCCTCCTTTTATCGCTGACATACCTATAGAAGTTCTTCCTTGCCCCACTGTGTCTCAACTGAACGCAAGATACATTCCTCCTTTTCCCTGTCTGAATCTATCACTGTTGCTGCACAGTTATAAAGAAATGCTTTGGTCCATCTGAGAGCCAGCTGCTTTGAATGGTGGGTAAAGGGTTTGCGATATCAAGTTTGATTGCTCAGTGTCTAGTGGGTTTGGGACAGAAGTCTCAAAAATGATGAGAAATGCTATATCCTGTATTGAAATAGTGCAGATCTGCCTGTGTTTCACTGTACCATGCCACTGACCCTCTGGGCTCTGATGGACTGTAGGACTGGAGTGCAAGTTACCAGGTGTCATGTATGTTAAAATGGTGACCTTTTAGCCTGTGGACCTCCATCACTTGCCTCTATGCTGTGCTATGCCTTTTCTGGGTTTAAAACGGTCTGCAGATAAGTTAATGTACCTGTCACCTTGCCTCCAGTAAGATTTATGCCTAGTCTTTCTGCAGACTCTCCAGTAATGCTGCTCACATTTTACGGTTCTGATTCCCTCATATTGTAGATTTAGTTTTATTTTTCTGTAGATGTTCCCTGGAGCCAAAACAGAAGGGAGGGGAAATCTTTGCTGTAAAAGTCTTATATTTATGAGGTTTATGATGACAAGGAGGGGGAAGATTCTTAAAAAATAACTTCAGTTGTTTTTAAACCTTTGTCCCCATTTTAAAAGGATCCATGGAACACAGTTTTGCACATATAGCAAACAAAAAAAGGCTTGTGATGTTGTTATTAATAAAGCAGGTGGCTCATCTTTCAAAATCCCATTTTAGCCAGGCAGTGATTTTCAATGAAACCTGACATGTTCATTTTTGCCAGACTTAGCAGCCCTCAAGGCCTGTTGAAAGTCAGCTGAAAAAAGCCTTCTTAACAGAATAGTTTTCTTTGCCAAAGCTATAGCATCTCCTATATTTATAGAGATTTGGTTCTTTTACATCTCTGTTAGTTGAGCAGCAAGCTAACTCTGGTGACATAGATTAACAAAGTAGGCGAGTATACAACATACAAGAACAATATGCCCTGGAAACCATTTAGTGAGCATCTTTATATATTGGCAACTATAGTTTCATTTTTCCATTTATTATAGAGAATTAATCCTCAGGAATCTATTGACATAATTGATCTCAGCTGGGAAATTGGAGCCAGCCTTGCAAATACATTAATTATCACTGCAAATGATAGAGACCGCTGGGACAAATCCAGATCTAGTTTGAATCCATTGACTTCTCTGAGCTCATAGAAGATGTTGCATGTTAATCACACGAATTTTGTTCAAAAATGCTTCCCAATCTCCTGGTTCACATTTTATTGAAAAAGACAGTCTGCTAGCTGCTCATTAAGATACTCTGCTTAACAGAATGGATAAGCAGTATCTTTTGAAAAAGTATGGCTATTTACTTATAACTATGTGAGCAGAATAATAATAAGTTAAGAAGTTTTGATTAAAAGGCATTGCTTTTATGGTCTTGCTTCCAGCACAGAATGAGAAAAGGATGTTTTTGCTTGAGCTCAGCTATGGTTTTTATCTCAAAAAAGTAAGTATGGATCTTTCCTTGCACTTACTTTTCCACAGTCCTGTTTTAGTAAGTTTAACTTTCAAGAACTACCCCAGCTCGTGGCCTATCCATCTCCCTTTGGACTTGGAAACTTGCAGTGGCATCAACCTTCACCCGTTAAACAAGTTTCAGTCATTTATCAGCAGTCCTGGCTACCCAGGGAGGTCCTGGTTGACTGGAGGTTAGCAAAAAGCTCTGGAAGGAGGACTAAGGGAGCTACAGGCCTCCAAGTCTGACCCTGGTGCTGGGGAAGGTTATGGGGCAGATCATCCTGAGTGTCATCACATGGCACATACACGACAATCAGGTGATCGGGTCCAGTCAGCATGGGTTTATGAGAGGAAGGTCATACTCGACTAATCCAATCTCCTTCTACAAGATGACCTGCTTAGTGGATGAGGGAAAGGCTGTGCACGTTGTTTACCTGGATTTTATTAAAGCCTTTGACGCTGTTTCCCACAGCATTCTTCTGGAGAAACTGGCTGCTTATGGCTTGGATGGGTGTACTTCTCACTGTGTGAAAACCTGGCAGAATGGCCAGGCCCAAAGTGTTGTGGTAAATGAAGTTAAATTAAATTGGTGGCCAATCACAAGTTATGTTCCCCAGGGTTTGGTATAGGCGCTGGTTCTGTTTAATATCTTTATCAATGACCTGGATGAGGAGATTGAGTGCAGTTGTTCGCAGATGACACCAAATTGTGCAGGAGCATTGATCTACTTGAGGGTAGGAAGGCTCTACAGAGTGAAGTGGACAGTCTGGATCCTACAGAGGGAAGTGGACAGTCTGGATCGATGGGCCAAGGACAATAGTAGGTTCAACAGGGCTAAGTGCCACAGCCTGCTCTTGGATCACAACAACCCTGTGCTACAGGCTTGGGGAAGAGTGGCTGGAATGCTGTCTGGCAGGAAAGGACCTGGGGGTGTTGGTCACAGACAGCTGAATACGAGCCAACAGTGTGCCCAGGTGTCAAGGCAGCCAATAGCATCCTGGCTTGGATCAGAAATAGCGTGGCCAGCAGGACTAAGGCAGTGATTGTCTCTTTGTACTCAGCACTGGTGAGGCCGCACCTCAGACACCACGTTCAGTTTTGGGCCCTTCACAACAAGAAAGACATTGAGGTGCTGGAGCAGGTCCAGAGAAGGGCAACAAAGCTGGTGAAGGGTCAGGAGCACAGGTCAGGCTGCCCAGGGAAGTGAAGGAGTCACCATCCCTGGAGATGTTCAAGAAAATTGTAGATATAGTGCTTAGGGACATGGTTTAGTGATTTAGGTGGTGTGGGTTGATGATTGGACTTGATGGTCCTTGAGATCTTTTCCAACCTTAATGATTCTATGATTCTATGATTCATGATTTTGGATTGAAATCCATGTGGAATTAAAGTGCTTTGCCTTTCCACCCAAAGTCCTGGGCAGATGCTGGTTTGCACTTGCTGAAGTGCAGTGGACCCAACACAATAGCTTTTATGTGTGTCTTTTGAAAAAGGAATTAACATCAACAACCTGTATACCAAGGTGTCAGTGTGCTTGCACTTAGGCACAGGAAAAAACTGGTCTTG
The DNA here is from genome assembly GCA_013400615.1 of Syrrhaptes paradoxus. Taxonomy (NCBI): domain Eukaryota; kingdom Metazoa; phylum Chordata; class Aves; order Pterocliformes; family Pteroclidae; genus Syrrhaptes; species Syrrhaptes paradoxus. Next base: position 10,906 of record VZTO01012089.1, read on the forward strand.
TCCACTTCACTTGAGTCTGCCTCTTCCGTAGGCAGTACCTATCTGTTTATTTCTAAACAATACTGTGAATGAGTAGTGTCATGCTTGACCTTCCCAGTTCACAGGGCTTGATCAGCAATACCTGTTTTTGATCAAGGGCTTTAGTACGTCAGGCAGCTTCAGATTATAGATGTCTTGATCCAGCATCCTAAATAAAGACCTCTGGTGTCATTTGGTATCCATTGCAGTATCCCCTGTCCTCCAGCTGCTTGTCCTGGGAGTATGTTATCCTGTTGACTGACTCATCTTAGCCGTTACTGTAGAGGTGTCTTTGATAATAGAGGTCTCAAATGGTGCTAGACACTTGTGTAGGCAACTGAATTGATGCAAAAATCTCTTGTACCTCAAAAACACAGCCATGTTGGCCATCTAATAAGTTTAACATCACTGGAACGTTACAGTTTTTTATTGTTTCTGCTACCCTTTGGTTTCTTAGGGCATATATGTCTATCTGGTAATAAATTATGAATTTTTAAATATCCTTTTTTATATTCTTGATCATCAATCCAGGAGGACATTTTCTCTACTACTACTTTTCATCAAAATTAGTTTTAAGCATGATAAAGACATAGGACTCCTGGAGGTAGATGAGGATTTACTTGAAGGTGAAGAGGCTACAGCATTCCCTCTCTTGGGGTGCCACTTGGTACAGCATACCTTAGCTTTTAGGTGGGGGCTTCTTCACTGCTCCCAAATCCAAACTGCAGCTGAATCCACAACTTTACTTATATTTAACTACCTGAAACCATCTGATTCCCAAAGTGCTGTCAGACACCCACAGCTTGCTATTTATTTATTTTGTTTTACAGTAATTGCACAAGCAAATGTAGTTCTCATGAAAGGTCTTTGCTGATTGCAAGTCCTGCTAAGTCATAGAAAGGTAATTTACTGCCTGCAGGGCAGGACCAGGCATACCCAGAGTTCCTGGGCAGCTAAATGGATCATTCCATTCCAGTGCTCATTCACTTGCTGGCATCTCTCAGACTGCTTGCAAAAGCACTTATCCTGCAAATGCTTACTCATGTAAGTAATAATACTCTAATTAGAAAGTAAGTGGGATTTGGAGACATTAGAATTTTTTTTAAAGGGAGTAAGCACTTGCAGGGCAAAACCCAAGGGCACCAGAAATGATGATAATTTTCTGCATAGTACATTGTCTATTTTTATCTTGAAGTCTGGGTCTTTACATAACTTTCTATTAAACTGTTCGAGATCTTCCCTTCCTAGACCAGTCAGGAAGCCCAATGGGCAGAGATTCTTATGCTTCAAAGCATTTTCTAATGACTCCCTTTTAAAATGAAATGAAACATTAGACTGAATTATAGCTGTGATTTGCTTCTAAGTTCTCTTTTAAGCACTGTATTATATTCTTCCAGTGTCTGTGTCCTTTCTTCTGTCCCTCTGAATCTCTCTTTAAGCTTATCAAATAGCTGCTTTAACTGAAGTTGGCACTCAGGTTCATTACTTGTCCTTTTAAAATTAGATTGTTTACAAATCTCTTCCCAACACCTAAGAACTAGCATGAAAATGTGCTTTTCCATTTGAAAGGATGAAGAAGACAATGAAGATGTGTCTGTGCAGGGGCAGCTTTACCACAAAGACTGAAAGATAGTCGTCAAAGCAAAAAACTCATTAATTTGGTGAGTGAAGAACTGCGAGCTACCCAGGCAGACATTAACGGGTATGTATATGCTTGACTTGCTGCTGCTTTGATTACCACTCTTTTCAATAGTACTTTTACTCCCTTTAAAAACAAGTCCCTTGTAAGAATGCTTTTATATGTCAAACAGTTCTGGAAATTTTACTCTTCAGCTATTTTCTTCCCTCAACAGCTTATAAAGACTGTTTAACTCAAACTCCATAAACATTAAAGCAAAGGGTGATGTTTTGCCAAGCCATATGTTCTTAAATGGTGTATTTTATGCAGTCGATAATAAATACTTTAAGGCATAGTAGCTAAAAAAATTCCAACCTAATGTAAGCAGGCACTCTTCCAGTGATTTCAGCACTTACATTAGAGACGAATTTAACTGTCTGTTTTCACTCAGGACTGGCCATAGTGTTCCAGCTGTGTAGATTTCATTGACATTAGGTGTTGGGATGGGAACTAGAATAAAATTGCTTTTTTCTAGTCTACACCAGTTACAAATACCTTCACTCTATTTCTAGCTTTATTGCTTTGCAGAAGTATTACAACACTGACATAAAATGTTCACTAGGTATAAATATCTTGCCTGGCATTTGATCATTTTCCTACCTCAACAGATTTTTAAAGACATCATTTACCTGCAGACATTTTGATAATCTTTTACATTATTAAAAACTTAAACCTCTAATACATGAACTATTCTACATAAAAATACAAACTGTAGGCCCTAAAATATCTGTTCAGTTAAATAATAAATTGCAGTGCAAGAGTTAACCTCCAACTAAACAAAGCTTTTAGTCCTGCCTACTTGGTATGCCAGGGAAACATACTGTAGATTACCTCAGTTAGTTAAAGCAGCAATGTTTCCTTTCTTTTTGTAGAAATACACTGCGCAGGAGTTGCTTATCTAAGGTTTGGTGAGAAGAGAACAGATAGATAGCTTGGAGGACCAAGCTGACGGTTGGGCTTAGTGTGCTGATACTTGCTTTTTTTCCATCTAGAAAGGCCCTTCTGGGGGCTCCCTCTGCTTTCTCTTTTCTTAGATGTGAAACAGTGATTTTAATATTGTCAGATCCAAATTTCTTCTGTTCTTATTCCTTCATTGCATATCTATAATTCCTCTCTCTCCTAACCAGATTGTATTCTATCCTGTGCTCTGCTGCATTAAATAGTTATTCGAGGTGAAAGGTGATGACATGGGGTAAAGCGCAAATTTACAGCTTAAATATTGTTTTCATATTATTTGAAAATTGTTAAATTGCAGTTACAATAAAAATCTACTTCTGCCAGGAAACTATAATCTCATTACAGTAATCAGAATTGAGAGAGTATCATGGTATATTTCTGACTTTGTTTTTGGCCTTCAGATAACCAGAAATTTCTATGGGAATTGTAACCTCTTAGAAAAGGTTTTAAAATCATCATAAAACTTGCTATTTTTAATTTCTATTCTTCCTAAAGAATGTCAACATGAAACAAGGAAGATGTAAGGAAAAGGCTGTTACTGGTATTTTGCTCTTTAAAAGAATGCTGTATTAAATGGAGTAATGTGTTAAAATGCCATAAGCAGACAAACCTAACTCATTGATCAAAGGACACATATTAAAGAATGGAGAATACTTTACAGTATACCTGTCATTTTAACAGCATAGAAGAGGTTTCAAGAATATGAAATCCTTAAGTGATTTATCGTTATTTTTCCCCCTGGTTTCTTAAAAAAGAGACAGATTATAAACATGCTACACAATTACTAATGAATCGTCAAACGTTAAGTCGCATGACTATATAATATTTCATATAGTTTCCTGTCTCATTGCTGAAAACACTTTTATGTGTTAGTATATGCCAAGTCATTTTATGATACCATGGATTTTAATAGTGGAATTACAATAGGTTTTTGGGAAGCAGAGATGGGCCTCAATATTACAAGTGTATCTTTATTCTTCCCTAACACCTGTTGAGGGATTCTTAAAAAATAGTTTTCATCTAATTTTATCATTGTTATAGAAATTAATAAGATATTAAGGAAATGACTACTGATACGTATGGACAGAAAGTACCTACAGAGGAGCTAAAAATTATAAATATTTCTTCTAACAGTATCTAACTGCTACTTCTTTGACTAATCAAACCCATTAGTGAAATCTCACATGATTTTGACCTATTTAAATAATGTCTTAATTTGATTTTACCTCTGAACAATGAAATACAGAGCATTTTTCCCTGAACTTTAAACCTATCTGTGCTGCCTGTGCGACTCCAAAATCATACCACTTGGAGTGAGAGGGCTTGAGAAAAGAAGTTGGGTTATAAAAGAGACCAGAAAAGATTTAGAGAGAAAAATAAATACAGAAAAAATAAGTAAAAATGAGCGACAGTAACACTCACAGATAACAAAATTTTTAAGAGTAAGAAAAGAATTCTGAAAAATGTTGGTTGCAGTCAGTGTCAGGAAGAAAGAGAGACAGTAATTACTTGGCTTTAGTTTTGCAGATGTAAAGAGATGCAGCCTTGGCCCTCACTTGATGAGTGGCAAAAATCCTCTTGACACTAATAGGGACGACATTTCATTCAGTGCATTTCTGATGCAAGCCTGATATAAAAAACAACCAACTCGCGTTGCACCCAGTAGGAATTTTGCCACTGACTTCACTGGCAACACTGCTGGACCTTTTGCCTTTGGGCCATGAGGCTGAAATCAATGAGATTTCTGCTTTAAATTAGGTCATGTATTCCAAACCAAGTCCTGCAGCAGATTGTTTGTTTCATAGTCCTTTTTTTTTCTTTTGTTATGAATACATCAGAGTCAGATCCATAATCTGGCACAGAAGTGGAACAATCAGTTTTCAGTGTACACATTAAGGTATGCATAGATGTTACTTTGTGTTACAGATTCAATCAATCTGAGCTCAATTAGGCTATGACGTAATTTCCTTTCGTGTCAGTGAAACAAAAGTAGAAATGAATCTGGCCCATTTTTTTACATCAGAGCAAAAATAGTATTTAGTAAATTAAAAAATAAAAAAGAACATTTGCTTGATGCTGCTTTTCAAATTTGCTTTGAAAGGGTTTAAGTAATGCAGATTAGTAATTTGCAGCCAAAATTGGTGTTAACACCATTGAATATCTTGTTTGCCATCTTGAATATTGAAATAAAAATGCTAGAATCTAGTGACCATCTTGTAATAATGTGTAATTGATATGAGCATATCAGTAAAAGACTTCAGTGTAATAGAATTTCTTTTCAAAGGAAAGTGTAACCTGAAGATTATGTATGCATCACGCTTTGTTTCAAAAGCCCTAGGAGAACTTCTCACTCAGATTCTTACAAATTATGCTCATTTATTTAGAATGCATCAATGGAAAAATTCTAAAAGGTTGGAATGTAAGAAAAATGTCAGCATTTCTAATTGTTATTCTTCTCTGCGTGTGTATGTGTACACACAGACTCTGTGACATCCAATAGCATATTTTTGCATAATGCAACTTCTATATATATTAATTTGTGTAACTGCAAGTTGAGCATTCTTTACAGAAATAGGTTCCATTTTAGTATTTCTGCCCTACTTTCAGTGCAATAATTGTCATTGCAATGTTATTTGAAGATACATAGCATGCATTATAAAGTACTTAAGTGGTGTACTTTGACACTGTACATTAAGAGGATACTATTTAGTCCAATATGATAATTATGGGAAAAAAAAAACCAAAACAAAACAGGGAACAGTAAGCATCCGAGATGCAAATGAAGACCCACTTGGAAAAGATTTGGATTTTCACACTGAACTTTTTAAAAAATGCTTATTACATTTATTTAGTTTGATTAGTTTATTTGTTTTCATTAAACAGACAGTGCTTGTAGATTGTTCTCTAATTTTCATTTTTCTCTCCTTAACGCAACTGATTTTGCTCTGGTCCTATGTTTTGTACTGCGTGTATATGACTGCTTTCACTTTTGTTTTACAAGCAGTGGGAGAACAGATTAAATTATCTCTGTGTTCTGTAAGGATATGTCAACTCTGAGCACTGGAGCATGGTGCAGATCTCCTTGAGTAGATGTGGATTTGAATAGATAAAGATGTACAGAGCAGTGTTTTACCAGAGCACTTGCTGGCACAAAAGCCATGTGCACAGCACTGCTGTACCACTTCCAGCCTTGATCCAGCCTCTTGTGCTGCTAGGCTGGGTCTCACATTCCTCACTGCTTCTGGCTAGTGTATGTGAAGCTAGCTCAGCTGTAACTCATCTACCTACATAGAATATATGTAAAAAGTAGGAAGCTACCAAACCACGTAAAATCTCATTTTCTGTTGAAAGAAGCCAACTCCAATATATACCTTCCATATTCTACAGCAAAATTATCTTTGCAGAAGAACACCTGTACTAAGTTCACTGTGCAGTATATTTAAAAACACATTCATGACACATAGGCCTTATATGAACCTATAAACACTTTAAATCAGAGAGATTTCTCTAAATCTATTAATAAAAAAAAAAAATCTCTGTCCCTACCAGTGCATCACAGAGGAGGTTTCTCTTTGCTGAAAAACATATCTCGGCTTAAAGAGAATGGCAAAGAGTTAAGTTAGCCAAGTCAAGGGTCGCTGGAACTGCCTTGTCAACAGGAAGATTAACATATAGCTTATTTAAGCCAAGGTTGGTTACTCATTTTAGGAGTTTTCCAAAAGAGATGAGTGAGTTGTTGTTTGTATGCATGTGTCTGTATTTGCTGCTCAGCAACACACATGTTTTTTGACGTGTACCCACTGAGGAGTTTGGATGGAAATCTCTACACCTCACAGGTGAGGGTTTCTTGAATGCCTGATAAGAAAAAGACCTTCCCTGGGATCTTGGACAAAACATGCTCCTAGGTGACTCAGTATTACACTGATGCAAAACCAACTGGTATTTGTCAGGGAAGCGACTCAGGCCATGCATAGACTGTGGAAAGTGAACAGTACTCTGATTCAAAAGTGAACCCCAATTACTAGGCAAAGGGCACACAGAGCTCCAATGTGGGTCACAGAACAGTGCATTAAGCTGTATACAATGTGGGAAACAGTACAAGGTAAGGTAATGGCTACTATCAGGAAAAGGATGAAGGTGTTGCAATGGATAACACCACTGTGCATGTATTTTAAAGATGCACATTATGAACCAAGAAGATGGCAAAATCCCTCTCTCTGGGGTATAATCCCCAGGAAGAATGGCTAATATTAAAATTTATGGTTGGACTAACAGCCTGAGGGCAAAAGGTGCACAAGTTAGCTCTGAAACCAAAATGTTATGCGAGAAGCAGTGGGTAAAAGTAGTCTAAGTTCCACTTGCAATCAGTGTGAGCACTTCAGTGAAATAAAAGGGTACATGATTTCTGAAAATGAAAAACAGTAGAGAGGAATTTATGAATCATTAATTTTATCAAGATTCTTTCACCAGCTCTCTGAGGATACTCCTACAGGAATCCCAAGTGACATAGCCCGCAAAGTAGAGAAAGACTGTGGGAATCAAAAGGACTAGTAAAAGTCTTCAGTTGTGAGGTACTATGACAATACAGAAGATGTACACTCCTAGGTGTCTTTTCAATCTTCCACATAAATATATATATTACAAAGACACTAGTTTATGTATGTCTTAACTATGCACGGACATGACAGAATGCAGAAGCAGAGTGTATTTGTACCACACAACTGCAAAGATGAAGCATTCATTTATTTGGCTAAGAAGAGAGATTGTTCCTTCCACAAGGACATCCAAGGATAACAGTTTTTGCAGTGACATTAGGGCATCCTATCTATGGACATGAGAGGATGGGGGAAAGGTTTCTTTTTCTTAGGGGAAGCTGTAGGAATTGCTATTTCCCTGGCTGGAAAGTGTACAGTTAATGACAGGTTGGGTCTAAGACAAGTGCAGTAAAAAAGCCTTGTGTGCCCAAGGGAAATCTATGAGGAAATGTGTTAAAGTAGTAATGCGATTCATCTGTAGTTGACACATCAAAGATAAATGTCAACTTATCTATTTGTTAATGGATCTATTTAAAGCTTTGTTTATACTTTCTCTGTAATTTTTTTCTCAAGCACTTACACACAGATGGATTGTGCAAACAAATACTTCATTAAATGTAGGACTTGGAGCCAAGTGGACACTTTTGAGCCCAGAATCATGTCAATTAACCCAATTTAATTGTTTTTTTTTATCCACCCTCCAATTTTTAACACTTATTTTTAGGTTTTTTGGACAGGACAAGAGGGGCACTGATTAATCCTATAGGACTGAATGACTCTGTACATCCTATTTTACTAATAAAAATACAGTCTGTGCTCTCAAAATGGCACAGTACCATGGAACATAAAAACAACACAAGTGCCAAAATCCAAAGAGCTTGGTTCGAGTGAGTCACTGAGGCAAAATTGGCAGGAACAGTCTAAGATTCCCAAGCTCAAGTGAGCTGGCGAGGGAAGAAGAATCTTATTTAAATATGTCAACCATTTTGTTTAAAATGAGTTCTAAATGTGTTCTTCCTAATGCTAAACAGCTACTTTGTCAATATGTCCTGGGTTAAGGTGAGACAGAGTTAACTTTCTTCATAATAGCACAAACCCAGAACATAGCCTCTTGCTGTCTCAGCTTAACCCAGGACACAGAATTAATATTTCAAAGAGATTTGGCTTTAAGTTGCTCTAATGATTCATCATATGTCTGGGTGCAACATATACACCTGGTTTTGTCACTTGGACACAAAGAGTTTTGATTGGAGACAGTTCTAGAGCTTATAATAAGAAATGGAGTTTTAACTACAGCTAGATGTGTAACACAGAAGGGATTGTTTTGTGATTAAATATAACACGTGCAGTGCAAATGACCAGCTTGATGTTTTTTGGGAAAACAAAAATTTACTTCCTTTGACCAGTTTTCTTCTGAAAATTGTCAGTAACTGGATCTTTTGTTATTTCTTAATGGCTAAATATCCATATGAATTTTTAAATTGTTCTTGTATGGTCTTTTCAATAAATGAAAGACCAAGTGGTTTAAAAAGATGCACTTAGTTCTAGATTTTTGAGAGCTGTATCATTAGCATATGGTGAAATGTAGAACTTCTGAGTGAAATTCTGTACAATAATTCCACAAATTACAAGTTAGTACAACGTTATATGTAAAAACCAAAAAATGTAATGCAAACTCTTCTATTATATCTGTGGTATACATAGCATTACCTTTGGCAGCCATATGTGATATTTCTAAGTAATTAGATGAAGAACTTTTGCTACGCATGGGATTTTGGGATGGGGTGGAGGGTTGATCACATGATGCCATATTCCTTCGCAAATGGATAACTAATACTTTTTTCCCTAGGGTGAAAAAAAAGAAGCCAAAATTTAAGTAATAGTTACTGAATATCAGTTACTGAATGTACAAAAATTTTAGGATAGCAAACATTTTTATCCATCCTCTCAGTTGTTCAAATGCTCCCAAATAACAAAGAGGATTTTTAATAGTAAAAAATGAAATGTGAAGTTGTTCGTATGTCAAAATATAGCTTTTTCAAATTTCAGCTTTCTCAGACCGTCCACCGCTTCCTATAAATTCATGTCACTTGAGGAATTCCAGTATCTGTGAAAATCCGTAATTTACAATTACGCAAACACAATCCTTCTTTGCTGAAAAAAAACAAACATGACTGAGCACAATATCTCCAGTGTATCTCTCCAAAGAAAAATGTAATTGTTCAGTCCTTCTGAACAATGTTAAAATAATAACTAAACATGAATTCTCATTTGGTTTTCTCATTATGCTCACTAAAGTTAATGGGACTACATGCATGCTTAATCATATACTCTAGAGCTTTCTTTATAGGTTGTAGGTCAGAGTGGCAGGGGGATAATATGTAATCAAGGAAGCAAGTTTTAGTTCAAACTTCCACCGCACTGTTATGTCTAATAGTGAAGGAAATTATTTAAAAACTGCTGGCACTAAGTCTGTATTTAGCATGATTTCAAAACCACAAAACAGTCTATTAAATTCTTCTGGCATGTGAAACTTGGAACATGAAAAGTTAAGGGACTGTTCCTGCAAATCCCTTGCTTGCAACAATAAGTACTTACAGGGCTGAGCTGAAAATCCTTAAGTTCTTGCTGAGTCTTCACTGGAAGCCAGGCACAATCAGGGACTCGGAGTGAAGGCACCCAGCTTGGCACCTGGTTCATATCAAAGCTCAGTCGGGATCCAGATCCAGAGAGTGTGTCTGCTTAAAAACCCCTGAGAGAAACAATTCAGCGGGAACTCTTAGGAACATGCCTAATAAGTATCAAAGAGGTTGCTACCCCACAAGTGTAGCTTGGGCCACTATTCTAAATTTAATTTCAAATGGAAATATGGCTGAAAAAGGAAATCTCCATTTTAGTTAATAGCCTACTGGTTGAAATACTTGTTTAGAAAGTGACAATTCTGGTTCAAATCCCTTTTCTGCCATTTCAGAACTAAATCTATATCTCTTCTAGGAGTCGACATTGGCCGTTGGCCCTAAAGACTCTTTCAAGGAGGGAGCATCTTTTCAGTGTTTCAGCTGATTGTGAGTCATAATTATTATAAGATATCTAAATTCTTATGTGATAAATAATTGACGTATTTATGTCATAGAAGAAACAAGAGTCAGCATCACTTTGTTAGGAAGACCTGTGGGAATTTTTACTTGTGCTCCTTGGAGTATTTCTGTATTTTACTTTTAGCAGTCTCTAAATAGCTTTGTGAACTGCCAGTTTTCTAATTCTCTATAGAGTTCCCTTTGAATACACCTCCAAGGCAGGTCTTCCTACAGACACACAGCACAACATTACTGATTCTCTTTTGGGAATTAACTATTTATAATTTAGACATTGTATTGCCTAATTTTAGGTGATTTTGGTATGTGTTAGATATGTCCTATATATTAGATTTCATCTTTTGTCTTTACTGAGGCAAATTTCCGGTAAGCTGAGACTTGATTGAAACTGAGTTTCTCTTCCTTTAATATTTCAATGCAGAAAATATTAACTTTCTCCAAGGCATGGGAATACTGCCTAATATTTAATGTGTCTTGGGTTTACCATATTCTTACTGGGCTCTACATTTATTGCACTTAAAATTTCAACCACGTGTTGAAAATACAGTTCTCTGAAACATCATTAAATTTAACTCCAGTGTTTGTAGATCAATTTGGGGAACTTCCATCTCATCAGAATAAACTGTGCTTCTAGCTATGCATTTTTCAACATCTGCATATGCTGAATCCTGCAGTTCACATAGGAAGATTTACTAAAATCAGTATCATCATTTAAGATAAAAATTTTACAGAATAAAACTAGTATTTTTCAGACTTTCATCTAATGTAGACCTAATATCAGTATTTTATTGTCCAAAATATTTTTGAAAATTCTGGGTAAAGTCTCAAGCCCTTTGAAGTCAATTGACTTTATCAGGTGGAGAGGTTCGCATATCTTCTTTTTTTTTTTCTATTGCAAATTAGGTAATAGCAGAGCAAAATATGTTACCTTTTAGAAAATGTTTCTTTCTGTGTGTGATGTTGCTGTTAAGTATGAGTGGAAGGACTGACTGTAGTGCCAGGTGCACCTAAATCTAAGAGGGTGTTTCACTGTTCTACTGAACTGCTGCAGGTTTTAATATTCAGGCTTTTTGTCTCTGGTCTCTTATAGCAGTGCTGTACAGAGTGCCTCCAGAGGTGAAGAGAGACCCTAGGTATGAAGACTTGAATTATCAATATTTATTTCCTTTTTTGTGTGCAGCTGTGCTCAGATTTCCATTAAGTTTGAGTTCTGAAAACAAATGTATAGCCTTGTATTCAGAACTAAAGCCTAGTGTACATGTTTTACATCTCTGGCTTGGAAAACCTAGATTTTTATTCCCGTGCTGTGTTTTGAAGACTGGAGTGACCTAGGATTCTCTTTTCTGCCGTTAAACCAAACTCATGCCACAAATGTCATGTGGGATAAAAATACCATGTTAAGAACAACTGTCTTAGAAGTTTTAACTGTGTGATTAGTGATAGGGATCATTGCTTGTTTTATATTAGTGTAGGCCAATGAATGACTGAAATGGAGATGAACTATCAACTATTTAAGAAACAAGTTACAGATGATGTATATAACACTGTATCTATATACAGAATGCCTCTGAGAGGTATAGGGTTATGAAATCCTGAAAGAGCCAATGCGAAAAAAGTTTCATGTTGAAAAATATGAGATGCAAATAGAAATAACAGAGACAGATTTGGAGCAGTTATAGGAGTGTAGTGCCTGTTACTTTTACTGTAGCTAGACAGAAAAAAAAAAAAAAAAAGACATGCACCATTATTAACAACTCTATTTGTTGTTTGCCAGTTTTTAAAAGTTAGGTGGTTCCATGGTGTGTATCTGATACATGTCATGTATTTCCATATCCCTTAGTGCTGCAGGTATTAAAGCTCAACATGAAAAACTGTATTGGGAACTCAAGAGGTGTCAAACATTAAATTGTATTTTTATCTTATCTGCAGGAAAGACAGAGGCTGGATGTGACAGGATGAAGCAAACCTGGAGAGGAATGCTGCTTTCCTGTGGTCAGCACCACAGCCCTGGGTTCTGGGGGCAGTGCGTTATACAGCTCAACTGCACACTGCATAAAACAGAAGCTGCTTCTTGTCTCCTGTCCGCTTCTCTTACATAGGACACAAACGTTTTTTACTTTTTCTTTATTTGTGTGGTACTGTGGAAATGTTTATTCTGACCAAGACTGAAAGATCACATAGATAATGCCAAAATGCATCCGTCAGAACTGTGTGCGGTGGTAGAGCCCCCATTGCTGCAGATGCAGAGGTGAAGAAGTGCTGACAAAAACCCCCATCTCGCGTTTCACACAGTTCTGGTCTGTGCCAGCTGTGAGATGTGCCAATCAACTAGAGAGCACATGACCTGACATGCGTCATAATTGTGAACATTATGAGCACCTGCTTCTCACTCCAGGATGAGGTTCTTTTTCTGGTGTGTGTATGAGAAGGTTTTACAGGGAAAATAGACACACTGGTTAGCCTCCTGCTGATGGTCTAAATGTCAGCCTTCCACCTCTGAACTCTTTAATCTGTAGACCAACAAAAAGAGCAAAATTGCAAAAATTCTATTATTCAAGGAAAATAGGTTTCAAAGAGGATAAGCAGTGTGTACCATTGCATTGTGATAGCTCTCTTCATAATACATCAAAGAATGAGGAAGCAGTGAGCCAGAGGTGTCATGCAGTAATATTGAGATAACCTAGGAACCCATCAGTATGCTAGATGGTCAGGTCATCAGTGTCAATGTCCTGCAGTTGAATGTGACAGAGCTCTGGACATCCCCTCAACTCTGAATGATCCCATGGGTCCAAAATTAAAAGGAATAGAGAATAAACTCTGAACAGAATTGGTTCTATTAGGGAATAGTGAAAGCACTCAGGAAACTTGAGGAAGGATTAAAGTAACTGGAAATTTAAAGAAATGGTGTTATATGGTGACTAGTGGGGAACCAGCCAAAGGAAAAAGGACTCCTGCTAGTGATCAGGGATTTCCTCTACAGCTAATTCCAAAGGAATTTCGTTATTTTGTTTCAGGCAATTTTGGTTCCATATTCTTTATTGATGTTACATAGAGGCAAGCAGAATGTTTTCTTAAAGTTATATTGGAGTGGTTGTTAAATACCCATTTATACTTACTTTAAATATTAATGTAGCAGTTCTTTCAATAATTAGGTGGTTATTGAAGTAGGGGGAAACACAGACCAAATTATGCAATTTTGAGACATATGTTTAAAAATTGCAAATCTGTTTTACTGCATTTGGCTTCACACTAGTGCATTCTCTTTACCAAAAACACCTAAAGCAACAGCTTTTTGACTGAAAGCCAGGGAAAAGCCACATAATGCCATTGTAGTGGATTTAATGGGTGATTAGACCTCCATAACTGTATGAGTTTAGTTACATTAACATGCTGCTCAGTAAGGATGTTGCATAGCCTGTTTTATGTGCTTTTAGCTGCTGCAGTTAAGGCCCAAGCCCTGATACCACATTCAAGCATAACTCCTGTGGAACAGAGAGCAAAACCCTAAATTATGATCACAGAAACAAAGGGCAAACAAACCATTCACAGTCACTAGCACCACAAAACCTGTGTGAGGTTTTCTGTAAGCTTCTGTAAGCTCCTGCAACCTACCTTATGCTTTATGCTGGAGGGATGCTACAGATGCTGTGGCTGTTGGCAGGGAAATGCGCAGTCAGGAGAAGTAATGTTTCATTCAGTACATTCCTTTTGCAGCCCCTGGCAATAGGTTTTCTGCAGTATCCTACAGAGCTGCAAATAGAAACTAAAGCTGTGTCTGACTCATTGAACCTTAAAGAAGGTGACAGGTGACAAAGAGCTAGCCCTTTGTTTTTTTGCAGGGAAGTTCCCACTGCAGGGCAATGGCTTTATTCTAGTTAAGATATGAAATGTACATTTCTGCTCACATCTGCAAGGACAAAATTCTTTAGTCCAGATTCTGTCATCAGTTACATTATGTTAAACTGATTTCAATTTGTATTAATCCTACTTTAAAAAAAATAAAGCACAGCAAATACGTTTCTGACACAGTGACAGGGAAACATATTTGTAAAAGGGACCAAGTTAACTCTGAGAAACACTGATAACCAACACAAGAAATAATGTAAGAGTTGCAGATCACGCAAAATGTGTGTCACAAAGGAAAAAATGGGAATTTTCTCTTAAACTACTAAATGTGTTTACTATGGAATTCAGAAAATTCAGGGAAAATCTATTTTGTTTTGGAAAGAAGAAGAAAGGAAGATCTCTTTAAATCCTCCTACCACTGTGATTTCTTTCTTAAATTCTGTGAATGGGGAAATTATAAACTGAATTTAGCTTTTTATGACTGACCTCCTAATTCTTCTCTCAAGAATCCCTGGGCATACTTTTGCTCTATATTTATCTAAAATCCCATTCCTCAGAGTATCCAGAGCAGAAGCACTAGTAAACACCTGAGAGCAGTATGCCCTCTTGGGATCCTGTCTCTTGCACATCCTAAAGACAATCTGTCTCTGATCCAGCTTGAGTAGGATTTCCATTTCATTACCTAATATGAAGGACCAAGACTTTCGCCTGCAATAACTCCACAGCTTTGAAAACAGAAATTTCTTTTACATAAGTTTGGTATTTCAGTCCCCGAAACTTGCCTGACCTGAAAGAACAGTAAATATTTAAGGATTTTTTAAATACTTGTATTCACAACTATTACTTATTTTAGAAACCTCCCAGTTTATTTGTGAGCTACTAAATGGTGGTGCCTGAAAATACATGCTTATATCTCTTCAAATGTTTGGACACTGCATTAGTGATGTACCTGTACATGTAGTTTCCTCAGCTGGCTGTAAGTAACAATGAAATATTGAAATATCTTAAACTTCAATACTAGGATAAATGAATCTGAGATTACAAATCTTGTAGTTGTTCAGTATATTGGATGGAGAGACAAAAGAGTGCAGACAACTCTGTCTTACAGCAATATCTCTGAGACAGGACTGTGATTCAGGTAGCTCCCTCTAATCAGATTGGAGTAGAAGTTTTGAGTAAAATGGACTTTTGGCAGGACATTCAACATGTAACAGAATAATTTCAAATCTGAGATTCCAGAATAGTAACTGAAATGCTCTATGGTTGAAGCTGTGTCCTGTGGGCTTTCTGCGTCTCCATACTTATCCCTTCTTTGCATGAAATGGGAATTCTACCTGACTGTGCATCCAGCCAGCACCCTGACTCTTTGGGTGAACCCTCAATTGCTTTTTACAGTTAACTGGATCAAACTCTGTGTGGCATGCAAAGGGCAGGCACAGTTTATGAACTGTATCTTTTGTCCTACCCGTTGGAAATGCATCCCTTCACTTCTACTTGCTGGAAAACAGGTTTTCTGCTGTTGGGCATAATAACTGAAGGAACAGAGTTGCATTGAAAGAAACAAAGGCAAGGACATAGAGAACAGAAATGTTGCTTTCCAGACTGACATTGTTTCACAGTTACAAAAAAAAAGTTCTTCCTTTTCTCNCAATCAACTAGAGAGCACATGACCTGACATGCGTCATAATTGTGAACATTATGAGCACCTGCTTCTCACTCCAGGATGAGGTTCTTTTTCTGGTGTGTGTATGAGAAGGTTTTACAGGGAAAATAGACACACTGGTTAGCCTCCTGCTGATGGTCTAAATGTCAGCCTTCCACCTCTGAACTCTTTAATCTGTAGACCAACAAAAAGAGCAAAATTGCAAAAATTCTATTATTCAGGGAAAATAGGTTTCAAAGAGGATAAGCAGTGTGTACCATTGCATTGTGATAGCTCTCTTCATAATACATCAAAGAATGAGGAAGCAGTGAGCCAGAGGTGTCATGCAGTAATATTGAGATAACCTAGGAACCCATCAGTATGCTAGATGGTCAGGTCATCAGTGTCAATGTCCTGCAGTTGAATGTGACAGAGCTCTGGACATCCCCTCAACTCTGAATGATCCCATGGGTCCAAAATTAAAAGGAATAGATAATAAACTCTGAACAGAATTGGTTCTATTAGGGAATAGTGAAAGCACTCAGGAAACTTGAGGAAGGATTAAAGTAACTGGAAATTTAAAGAAATGGTGTTATATGGTGACTAGTGGGGAACCAGCCAAAGGAAAAAGGACTCCTGCTAGTGATCAGGGATTTCCTCTACAGCTAATTCCAAAGGAATTTCGTTATTTTGTTTCAGGCAATTTTGGTTCCATATTCTTTATTGATGTTACATAGAGGCAAGCAGAATGTTTTCTTAAAGTTATATTGGAGTGGTTGTTAAATACCCATTTATACTTACTTTAAATATTAATGTAGCAGTTCTTTCAATAATTAGGTGGTTATTGAAGTAGGGGGAAACACAGACCAAATTATGCAATTTTGAGACATATGTTTAAAAATTGCAAATCTGTTTTACTGCATTTGGCTTCACACTAGTGCATTCTTTTTACCAAAAACACCTAAAGCAACAGCTTTTTTGACTGAAAGCCAGGGAAGAGCCACATAATGCCATTGTAGTGGATTTAATGGGTGATTAGACCTCCATAACTGTATGAGTTTAGTTACATTAACATGCTGCTCAGTAAGGATGTTGCATAGCCTGTTTTATGTGCTTTTAGCTGCTGCAGTTAAGGCCCAAGCCCTGATACCACATTCAAGCATAACTCCTGTGGAACAGAGAGCAAAACCCTAAATTATGATCACAGAAACAAAGGGCAAACAAACCATTCACAGTCACTAGCACCACAAAACCTGTGTGAGGTTTTCTGTAAGCTTCTGTAAGCTCCTGCAACCTACCTTATGCTTTATGCTGGAGGGATGCTACAGATGCTGTGGCTGTTGGCAGGGAAATGCGCAGTCAGGAGAAGTAATGTTTCATTCAGTACATTCCTTTTGCAGCCCCTGGCAATAGGTTTTCTGCAGTATCCTACAGAGCTGCAAATAGAAACTAAAGCTGTGTCTGACTCATTGAACCTTAAAGAAGGTGACAGGTGACAAAGAGCTAGCCCTTTGTTTTTTTGCAGGGAAGTTCCCACTGCAGGGCAATGGCTTTATTCTAGTTAAGATATGAAATGTACATTTCTGCTCACATCTGCAAGGACAAAATTCTTTAGTCCAGATTCTGTCATCAGTTACATTATGTTAAACTGTTTTCAATTTGTATTAATACTACTTTAAAAAAAAATAAAGCACAGCAAATACGTTTCTGACACAGTGACAGGGAAACATATTTGTAAAAGGGACCAAGTTAACTCTGAGAAACACTGATAACCAACACAAGAAATAGTGTAAGAGTTGCAGATCACACAAAATGTGTGTCACAAAGGAAAAAATGGGAATTTTCTCTTAAACTACTAAATGTGTTTGCTAAGGAATTCAGAAAATTCAGGGAAAATCTATTTTGTTTTGGAAAGAAGAAGAAAGGAAGATCTCTTTAAATCCTCCTACCACTGTGATTTCTTTCTTAAATTCTGTGAATGGGGAAATTATAAGCTGAATTTAACTTTTTATGACTGACCTCCTAATTCTTCTCTCAAGAATCCCTGGGCATACTTTTGCTCTATATTTATCTAAAATCCCATTCCTCAGAGTATCCAGAGCAGAAGCACTAGTAAACACCTGAGAGCAGTATGCCCTCTTGGGATCCTGTCTCTTGCACATCCTAAAGACAATCTGTCTCTGATCCAGCTTGAGTAGGATTTCCATTTCATTACCTAATATGAAGGACCAAGACTTTCGCCTGCAATAACTCCACAGCTTTGAAAACAGAAATTTCTTTTACATAAGTTTGGTATTTCAGTCCCCGAAACTTGCCTGACCTGAAAGAACAGTAAATATTTAAGGATTTTTTAAATACTTGTATTCACAACTATTACTTATTTTAGAAACCTCCCAGTTTATTTGTGAGCTACTAAATGGTGGTGCCTGAAAATACATGCTTATATCTCTTCAAATGTTTGGACACTGCATTAGTGATGTACCTGTACATGTAGTTTCCTCAGCTGGCTGTAAGTAACAATGAAATATTGAAATATCTTAAACTTCAATACTAGGATAAATGAATCTGAGATTACAAATCTTGTAGTTGTTCAGTATATTGGATGGAGAGACAAAAGAGTGCAGACAACTCTGTCTTACAGCAATATCTCTGAGACAGGACTGTGATTCAGGTAGCTCCCTCTAATCAGATTGGAGTAGAAGTTTTGAGTAAAATGGACTTTTGGCAGGACATTCAACATGTAACAGAATAATTTCAAATCTGAGATTCCAGAATAGTAACTGAAATGCTCTATGGTTGAAGCTGTGTCCTGTGGGCTTTCTGCGTCTCCATACTTATCCCTTCTTTGCATGAAATGGGAATT
This sequence comes from Syrrhaptes paradoxus, assembly GCA_013400615.1. Classification (NCBI taxonomy): domain Eukaryota; kingdom Metazoa; phylum Chordata; class Aves; order Pterocliformes; family Pteroclidae; genus Syrrhaptes; species Syrrhaptes paradoxus. The sequence goes on from VZTO01012089.1 coordinate 29,540, forward strand.
CTACCTGACTGTGCATCCAGCCAGCACCCTGACTCTTTGGGTGAACCCTCAATTGCTTTTTACAGTTAACTGGATCAAACTCTGTGTGGCATGCAAAGGGCAGGCACAGTTTATGAACTGTATCTTTTGTCCTACCCGTTGGAAATGCATCCCTTCACTTCTACTTGCTGGAAAACAGGTTTTCTGCTGTTGGGCATAATAACTGAAGGAACAGAGTTGCATTGAAAGAAACAAAGGCAAGGACATAGAGAACAGAAATGTTGCTTTCCAGACTGACATTGTTTCACAGTTACAAAAAAAAAGTTCTTCCTTTTCTCTAGTTTCTAGGAACAGGAGAAACATTATACTCAATTCTGGGAAGTCAAGTAGATGTTGCATTTTGGGAATATGTAACGTGAAAATTAAACTTTGTAGATACAAAGCTAAGTCCCTATTTCTGCTTTATAAAAAAATAAAATTATAGCAGCTGTCTTTTTAGTCAGATTTTCAGTACTAAGATCTGACTCCATTGCACATTCCCTTTTGTGATAAATATTTAGTCGTCTAAACCTACTGCCATCTCTGTGAAACAGTTAAAAGCACAGGAAGCAGACAATACAACTTGTTTAAGGTCAGCCATGAAGTTTTCCTCAAATAGCCTCAGCCTGCAGTGCTCTCATGGTTTTGAGCTGGTGGGGTTCCCTGCTGTGCACTGTGCAGGTGCTGTGTGTTGGCTGGACAGGGTGCCAGCGTGTGCACACTGCTAGTAGCACATGAAAGAAAGAAGACTGGGAACGATTGCACTGAGGATTATAAAGTTATGGTGGGGATGGACACTGCTATTCCAAAGGCAAGAGCCATCGCAGCCTAACTCCTGCTCTGTGCCTTGCCTTGGAGCTGGTACCAAAGCCACTCCGCTGTTTTGCCAGTTCCTCTAGCAATGGGAAGCCTAAGAGGAGCATACACAGACTGACCCAAAGCAATGCATGAATAGAGCCGAGGTTGCTGAGAAAGAGCAAGCTGGGGTACAGGTGCCAGTTTAGCTGCTTTATCGCAGCTTTGCACTTGCATAAAGCAGAGAAAGGCAGCAGCAGGCAGGTAAATTAGCCCAACCAAAAGATGCTTGTGGTTATTCAGCTTTTGTCTGGTTTGTACAATATCACTTGCATATTTACCTAATGCATTATAACCTGGAGGCATCTTTTGAAGGGTCACAGATTCTAGTGTGGAACATGAAGTGGTGCTATTCAAGGAACTGGTGTCACTTTGTGAAGTACTTTTCTACCCCATCTAGCTTTCCTCTGCTTGGCCAGATCAGGAGAAGGTAGATATCTTTGGTACCAAAAGACAGTAAGATGAAATTCTTGTCAATGCTAAATTAAATCATGTTGCCAGCAAGTTTGGGACTGGAAGGTGAGAAAGGGCAGAACTGCCTTGGGGCTTCTAGGCTGGAGATAGATTGCTACCATGGACTTGACTGAAGCCTTAAAAATTTGAGGTGATGTCCCCAGAAGGTCTGTGTATGCCACTTTCCGAAGGAAGCAAGTGTACTAATTTCAGGACTGAGATGNTGCAGGGCAATGGCTTTATTCTAGTTAAGATATGAAATGTACATTTCTGCTCACATCTGCAAGGACAAAATTCTTTAGTCCAGATTCTGTCATCAGTTACATTATGTTAAACTGATTTCAATTTGTATTAATCCTACTTTAAAAAAAATAAAGCACAGCAAATACGTTTCTGACACAGTGACAGGGAAACATATTTGTAAAAGGGACCAAGTTAACTCTGAGAAACACTGATAACCAACACAAGAAATAGTGTAAGAGTTGCAGATCACACAAAATGTGTGTCACAAAGGAAAAAATGGGAATTTTCTCTTAAACTACTAAATGTGTTTGCTAAGGAATTCAGAAAATTCAGGGAAAATCTATTTTGTTTTGGAAAGAAGAAGAAAGGAAGATCTCTTTAAATCCTCCTACCACTGTGATTTCTTTCTTAAATTCTGTGAATGGGGAAATTATAAGCTGAATTTAACTTTTTATGACTGACCTCCTAATTCTTCTCTCAAGGATCCCTGAAAAAGCAAAGTTATTAAATGTTGATCATGGAAAGATCAATCTTTTGAGAAGTGGTTGTGAATATATTTTTTTCAGCTGTGGAAGTTTCTGCACCTCTTTGCACAAAGACAAATTTAAGTATGTAAGGTCAGTATAAATATTTTTTGCTTTTTTCCCCTTTATTAAACCTGTTGTGGAATATTAATTCTACATACACCTATTGCAGATTTCTCCTTCTCCTTACTAGTTCCTTGTTTTATATGCTATATATTTTCATATAATTTAAAAATATTTTTCTCTACAAAACTTTTTATGTCTTGTTCTTAATCTGCATTCCAATTAATTGCTGTAGGACTTTCATATTCTTTTCAAAAGGAGATACATCTCTAGACATATTTTCTTTTTTTCTTTCTTCCTCCTCCTGTGTGTAAATACTATTATAAAAGTACATTTCACAAAAGACTATTCGCTATAAAAAGCATCCTCATGTAGAACAGCAGTGACATGATACACCACACGCCTACTTGTGTAGTCTTTATCAATAACAACAGAAACAGGATCAAGTGATACAAATATATGTGATCTAAATCAGTCATTTGGGGAGTGTGTTTATTCAAGATCCTTCAAGTGGAGATGAATAGCAGCTTTCTAAATGTGATATTATGAGGGTAAGCAAATGAGTCATTATTTGAATTGTAGTGCAATAGACTTGGGCAAGAACAACACTACAAGAGGGAATAAGCAGTCATATCTGACTGTTTATTCTATTACATTCATCACCACGGGGTGTATCTGTACACGTCAGGTCAAGGTCAGCCATCCTTGCTCACATGAATCACTCTCAGTGCTAATGAAAACCACTCCTGATGCTGTGTGTTCAAACACCAACATCTTCAGCAGATGACAATGTCGGACTGACTCGCTGCTGTGAGCCAGGATTCACAGGTGAGGCAGAATGGCTTGGGTGAATTCAGGGTTTAGGATGGATAGCGGGTTAACAGAGGCTGTTCGAGGATGTCAGTGTTGGAAAAGAGGTGGATAATTTTTAACTGGAGGACAAGAGAGTGCTGTCACATTGTAGGCAATGGGTCCTTTACACCCTGGCTGTTTGAGTTTCAAAGCCAAGGAGAGACTTTTAAAAAAACCCAAACAAAACAGTAAAAAGGCAACTTGTTTCTGAGTCAGTTTCCAAAGAATAAGTTTCAAAGTTATGATAACAATGAATCCCAATTGTCTTTCTCCACAAGCTTCTTGAAGTCAAGGAAACAGAATACAGTAGTGCAGGAAGAAGGCTTTATTTTCCTTTTTTTTTTTTTTTTTNATAAAGCAGAGAAAGGCAGCAGCAGGCAGGTAAATTAGCCCAACCAAAAGATGCTTGTGGTTATTCAGCTTTTGTCTGGTTTGTACAATATCACTTGCATATTTACCTAATGCATTATAACCTGGAGGCATCTTTTGAAGGGTCACAGATTCTAGTGTGGAACATGAAGTGGTGCTATTCAAGGAACTGGTGTCACTTTGTGAAGTACTTTTCTACCCCATCTAGCTTTCCTCTGCTTGGCCAGATCAGGAGAAGGTAGATATCTTTGGTACCAAAAGACAGTAAGATGAAATTCTTGTCAATGCTAAATTAAATCATGTTGCCAGCAAGTTTGGGACTGGAAGGTGAGAAAGGGCAGAACTGCCTTGGGGCTTCTAGGCTGGAGATAGATTGCTACCATGGACTTGACTGAAGCCTTAAAAATTTGAGGTGATGTCCCCAGAAGGTCTGTGTATGCCACTTTCCGAAGGAAGCAAGTGTACTAATTTCAGGACTGAGATGTGGTGCTGTTGGAAATTCTTCCACGTTATTCTTAGGTAAAACAACAGATGCCTAAGCAAAAAAGCAAGTATGGCAAAGCTCCTGTTTCAAAGGTTTGAATAAGTCAGTTGCGTATAATGAAAATTTAGACTATGTATTCAAATCACCAGTCTGTTTAATGCGTCTATGCAAAGAACATGTTAAACAGAGAGATATGACATCTGAATTCTCCTTTTCCAGTGAAAAAACAGCCCCAAGTCAATCCATGAAAACAGCCATACATTTTTAATATTAAATGAGCAGGAAACATAAAGATGAATAAACAAAAATTAGTCTGAAACTTATGATGTTACACTAAGGCAATGACGGTATGATACACAGAGGTATCATATAACATTTCAGTATTATCATTTTATGAAATCTGTACCTTTTCTTTTCAACAGAGGCTGCTCATATTCTCCATTACACCTTTTGTCGACATATGATGAATAAGTGTGGCAGTCCTTTAAATCACAGGTACTACACTGTACAATAATATTTTAAGAAGACTCTTGTGTTTTCACTCCTTAAAAAAAAAAAATGAAAAAGCAAAGTTATTAAATGTTGATCATGGAAAGATCAATCTTTTGAGAAGTGGTTGTGAATATATTTTTTTCAGCTGTGGAAGTTTCTGCACCTCTTTGCACAAAGACAAATTTAAGTATGTAAGGTCAGTATAAATATTTTTTGCTTTTTTTCCCCTTTATTAAACCTGTTGTGGAATATTAATTCTACTTACACCTATTGCAGATTTCTCCTTCTCCTTACTAGTTCCTTGTTTTATATGCTATACATTTTCATATAATTTAAAAATATTTTTCTCTACAAAACTTTTTATGTCTTGTTCTTAATCTGCATTCCAATTAATTGCTGTAGGACTTTCATATTCTTTTCAAAAGGAGATACATCTCTAGACATATTTTCTTTTTTTCTTTCTTCCTCCTCCTGTGTGTAAATACTATTATAAAAGTACATTTCACAAAAGACTATTCGCTATAAAAAGCATCCTCATGTAGAACAGCAGTGACATGATACACCACACGCCTACTTGTGTAGTCTTTATCAATAACAACAGAAACAGGATCAAGTGATACAAATATATGTGATCTAAATCAGTCATTTGGGGAGTGTGTTTATTCAAGATCCTTCAAGTGGAGATGAATAGCAGCTTTCTAAATGTGATATTATGAGGGTAAGCAAATGAGTCATTATTTGAATTGTAGTGCAATAGGCTTGGGCAAGAACAACACTACAAGAGGGAATAAGCAGTCATATCTGACTGTTTATTCTATTACATTCATCACCACGGGGTGTATCTGTACACGTCAGGTCAAGGTCAGCCATCCTTGCTCACATGAATCACTCTCAGTGCTAATGAAAACCACTCCTGATGCTGTGTGTTCAAACACCAACATCTTCAGCAGACGACAATGTCGGACTGACTCGCTGCTGTGAGCCAGGATTCACAGGTGAGGCAGAATGGCTTGGGTGAATTCAGGGTTTAGGATGGATAGCGGGTTAACAGAGGCTGTTCGAGGATGTCAGTGTTGGAAAAGAGGTGGATAATTTTTAACTGGAGGACAAGAGAGTGCTGTCACATTGTAGGCAATGGGTCCTTTACACCCTGGCTGTTTGAGTTTCAAAGCCAGGGAGAGACTTTTAAAAAAACCCAAACAAAACAGTAAAAAGGCAACTTGTTTCTGAGTCAGTTTCCAAAGAATAAGTTTCAAAGTTATGATAACAATGAATCCCAATTGTCTTTCTCCACAAGCTTCTTGAAGTCAAGGAAACAGAATACAGTAGTGCAGGAAGAAGGCTTTATTTTCCTTTTTTTTTTTTCTTTCCCCCGAAAGAAGGATCAGTGCAAATTCTGCATACATTTTCTCTGCATTTCAAAGCATCCATATAGGAAGAAGGATATGCTTGGTGGAGGTGCTGACGACATGTAGACATATATGTCTATGAAAAGCTAAAAAATCATCTGTGGAATACTTTTTCAGGGATGCTGCAGTGAGTGCTATGATCCGGCATTCAGGTGGATTTATTATCAAGGTTACAAACTAAAGTTAGGCACATTATTTGTACTTAGGAAACGTATTGCTCTGCTAAATCCTCGGGACTATGACTGTGTTTCGAACTATTCTTTCTTGCCCGAAAATTGCTGGTATTCCATCTCTCTGTGCCTGTAACTTTTTAATCACTAAATCTGATTTGAAGAAGACAACAAATTTCAAGGAATATTATGTTTCTTACATTGTAATTATCCTTTTACAGACATTTTGGAGGCCCCATGCCAAAGCAAGGGGAGGAAGGCAGTGGTGGGGTGAGTGCCCGGGACTCTGGCGAGGAAGAAGGTGCTCGGAGGAGGTGAGGGGGGGAAGGCGAGAGGATGCTGTCTCACCACACATGGGCTTGTGGGAAGTGGGAATCTCAGGTTGAGTTAGTCAACGTGATGGAGTCAGGAGTGTGCAGAACCAATGATTTGGATGGCAGGAGGTAACGCTATACATATTTTTCAGCGAAGGTGCTGTAGGAGGACTTGCCAGCGGGCAGGAGGAGGTTTATGCCGAGGACTGCAATTTCCCAAGTGCGGAAGCCTTCTGCTCCCGGGAGCCCATCACCGCCTCCTCTGATGTTCTCCCTCCCCACGGTACGAACAGGGGGCTCCTGCCTCTCTGCCCCCCACCCCCGCAGTCCGCGGCCGGGAGGCGGCCCAGCGCCTTCCCCCGCCGCTCCAGCACCGCCCCGGGGGCGCGGGGCGGTGCTGCCCGGGGCTCCGCGCTGCCCGCCCGGCACTGATTGACACCGGGCCGGGCGGAGGCGGGTCNGCCGCTGGGCAGCGGGTCCCGCGCTCCGTCGCCGCCCCCGTGCTGTCCCCCGCGGGCTCGGTGCTAGCCCCGGCTCCGGCGGCGGCATGGCGGGCTGGCTGGGCAGGGGGACGGCGGGCTGGCGGATGCGGAGCGCGGCGGGAGGCAGGAAGGAGAAGGCGCCGGGAGGGAAGCCCCAGCCCCGGCACGGTAAGGGGGCGGCCGCGGCGGGGCTCAGCGGGGAGCGCACCCAGGAGGGACGGGGAGCCCCGAGGTCCGTGCGGAGCACCCCCGGGGCCAACTTGTCTGTGACTTGCTCGGCGCCTTCTGGGGCGCGGGAAGCTTTTCCGTTCCCCTTCGGCGGGGGCGAGGGAAGGCGAGGTCCCCGCACCCCAACTCCGCCGAGCTGCGCCTCACGCCGTTTATTGACCACACACCGGGGCGGGGAGAGGAACAGCGTTCGCTCGCTTTTGGCATCGTGCTTTGATAGCGGCTTCTTTGATTGTTGCAGAAAGCGCTTGCAGCCCGGCAAACGGCAGTGAAGCTGGGAACAGTCCTCGAAATCTTTTTTGGCTTGCATCTGTCTGGTCTTAATGCCCGGGAAACACTGTTAAAAATACTTACCCTGTGTGCTCTTGTCCCCCCCTTACTTGTCTGGGGAGATAGATGCTCTCTTTGAAGGCTAAGCAGCAGGCAAACAGTTCTTCCAAAACCAGAACCTGACTTTGAGAACATAGTTCGTGTGACACCATTCGCTTCTGTTGAAAACAAGTGCCCAGGTTCATGACCTGTTGTGTCCTGAATGGTGAATGTGGTTACTCGGGGCCAAATCTGTCATGTACAGTTTCCTTACTGTACCCTGGGCTGTCACTGTTGTCTGCTGTGATGAACAAACCCAATGGCTTGTGGAGATATGGTTGCCGTGCCTGGAAATCTCCCTAGAATTTGTTCTAGCTGTGCGTTCCCTGTGGGTTTTAAACCCACTATTGGGGTGTTTGCAGAAGTCTCTGACCTAACCCCTCAAGGATAAAGTAAGCGTTTAAGTTGTGTTTGAGTTCTGCTTTAATTTGTGTGTCTTGGGTGTCGGATATGTCAGTCCCCAAAGTAACTTTGTGCCTTTTCCAGAGAAAGTAATTTGGCTGAAGGAGTAATTTATACTCTTCACAAGTATATAGAGTGCTGTAATGCACACAGGAATCTTGACAATGAAGGTGTTGGGATGATGGGGAGCCTGGCGTCTTAGGTGACAGCATTCTGAAGAAGGTGCTTCCTATGAAAGTAATACCCCCAAGTGCAGGTCTGAAATGAAAGAAAACTAGAAGTTGTTTCTCCCATTGACTGTCACTTGTATATTTCTGAGATAGAGCGATTTTGCAGCCACACCTCCTTTTCTCTTCTGCTTGTCTGTGCATCTTTCATAAGGCAAAAAGGAAACAGAATAAAGGAGTCTGAGTGAAGGTTTTGTCAGCAGGTACCAAAAAACCTCTAAAATAAGCGACTGTGCAGGAAAAGAAGTGTTACCTAGCTAGAGAGTAAAAGTGTCTGTTTAAAAATGGTTGTAAATATTTATCCTGTTAATTCTGAATGTTATGCTACTAGTGGGGATAAACTTACATGAATGAGGATTGGTGGATTCCCTTTAAGTTATATGCCTGTTATTCTTGGGTGTTATACTGTAGCGAGGCACATAGACCAAAATCCTGGATGTCAGGAAATTTTGCCACTGACCTGAGAAGAGCCAGAATTGAACCCACAGACTGCATGGTGAAAGGTATAGGGCCACACTGAAAACCTTTGACTGATAGAGCTATGCAATTGTGCCAAAGTTTAATAACACTGCAGTATGCTGCCGTGATTAAAATATTATCAAAGTAGCTCTACCATAAATGAGTTAATTTTGGGAGATGTTTTATAACTTGGTCCTAATCTATCTTAACAAAAAGGTGTGGTGTGCTTCAGTCTGTCAGAGTTGCTTCTTGTAAATGTTTTGTAAAGTATCATATGACACTAAATTCTTATTTAAGCAATTATTGTGACAACATGGAACAACAAATTGCACTGCAGCACATATAGTTTGCATCCCAATTAATTTTCATGTGTGCTTTAAGGATAATCATTCTTTCTGCTGTACTGTCTTTGTAAGGTGCACTGGACTTATTTACCAGGTCGTTTGCTATCCGTTAAGAGCTCCAAATGTAAGGTAAAACTTAGACCTAATTTGTATGTCCCTAACACTGCTTATGCGCTACAGGGAGATTTTTGGGGAGGAAAAAAAGTTTACTATTACTTTAGTGTGCTTCTTAAATTTTCAAAGTTCTAGAAACTCTTGTATTCCAAGACTGAAAAATTTACTCATAAGTCAGTTTTGACTTTTGTAGACAGCATTGACCACTTCATGCAGGAATGGAATATTTACTTAAAATATTCAAGCTAAAGCATTAGGGGGTTTATAGGTAAGATATATCTAAAAGAAAAATTGTGGTGTGTGAGTTGCCAGCAATTTTTAACTGGCAAACAGATTTGTAGGGTTGACTCATTTGTACATGCATGCAGCAATTTTCAAAGTGAAGTGAGAACTATTCACAAGAGAACTGGAGGTATCAGAAGTATGAACTACTTACTTTTTTGGGAAGTGATGCTGTTCTTTCCCATTCTTTTTGCTGCAGAACCATTTCAATGTGCCACCAGGCTGTGTTGGTAAAAAGTGGCATAGCTCTATGGATCTCAATGGCATTGTTATGACTGACACCAGCTGAAGACCAAGTGCAATATTTCTGTGTGTATTTGGATTAAGATAAATTTATTCAATTATCAGTTAAGGGTCTAAAGTGGCTGGGTGCATACTGAGCTGTGAACACCTGAGCAAACCTGCCATTTGACTGGATCAGGTTACAAGTAGTTGCCAGCTTTGACATTCTTCTCATCTTTTCTATGAGTAATTATAGAGACTTTTCTATACTTTACAAATATTTTAAAACACAAATATGAAATTTCCCTTATGATTTCATGTGCAGAAGTTTTTCTTTTACACTTTTTGTAGTTTCCTGCCATGTAAATCAATGTAAAGTAGGACTAGCATTTCTACCCATTGCAGTCTAGACAGCAACAAAGTCTTTGTCAAGACTCCAGCAAAAAGTTCAAGGTCCTGTTAAGATTATTAATATTAATAGTCTTATAGAAACCCTGTTTTAAAATGTTTTAATGTTGGGTTAGTGCTGGCACCTTACCTGTAAAATCTCTCAAGAGCTTGAAAGCCTAGATGGATGGCTACAGCCAGAATTCTGTTACACATACTCTTTGTAATAGGATTGATGTTAAGGAGCAGCATAATGGAAACCACACTGTAAATCAAGGAGTATTTTACTGTACTACTTAACAAAACTTTGAAATACTCGTATGAGAAATTCTCCTCCCTTGAGGACTAGATATGGAAAGTTTGTGACTGTGAAACATAAAGATGTTTTAAGTTACTTGACACCACCAAAAATAACTTCTGGAGAGAAAGCAATATTTTATATCCCTTTTTAAAGACATGAGAAGGTTGTGTAGCAAAAAAGTAGTGCTGCATCCTTAGTATTAAAACAATTACCAGGGGAAAAGGCACAAGTAAAAAGTGCTGATATGTCTGCAGGAGTGTGTGTCTACACATACATTATATCATAGAATCATTTGGGTTGGAAGGGATGTTAGAAGTTATCTAATTCCAACCCCCCTGCCATGGGCAGGGACACCTCCCACTAGACCAGGTTACTCAAAGCCTCATCCAGCCTGGCCTTGAACACCTCCAGGGATGGGACATCCAGGTTTCCCTGGGCAACTTGTTCCAGTGTCTCACCACCCTCGTAGTAAAGAATTTCTTCCTAATGTCTAGTCTAAATCTGCCCTCTTCCAGTTTAAAAAGTTCCTCCCCATCTCTCCTGTAGGCCCCCTTCAGGTACTGGAAGGCCACTATAAGGTCCACCCAGAGCCTTCTCTTCTCCAGGCTGAACAACCCCAGCTCTTTCAACCAGTCCTCAGAGGACCCCTCTGATCATCTTCATGGCCCTCCTCTGGACCCACTCCAACAGCTTGACGTCCTTCTTGTGTTGGAGGGGCCTGGACCTGGATTCAGTACTCCAAGTGGAGTCTCATGAGAGCAGAGTAGAGGGGCAGAATCACCTCCCTCAGCCTGTTGGCCACACTTCTCTTGTTACAGCCTAGGATCCAGTTGGCCTTCTGGGCCATAAGTGCACACTGCCAACTCATGTTCAGTTTTTCATCTCCCGCCACCCCCCAAGTCAAGCCATTCTGTGCCTAGCCTGTATTTGTGCTTGGGATTGCCTCAACCCATGTGCAGGACCTTGCATTTGGCCGTGTTGAACTTCATGAGGTTGGCATGGGCCCACCTCTCAAGCCTGTCCAGGTCCCTCTGGATGGCATCCCTTCCCTCTAGCACTAATGTCAACTGCACCACACAGCTTGGTGTCGTCGGCAGACTTGCTGAAGTTGCACTTGATCCCACAGTCCATGTTGCCAACAAAGATGTTAACTAGCAACTGTCCCGGTACTGATCCCTGAGGAACGCCACTTGTCACCGGTCTCCATTCGGACATTGAGCCGTTGACCACAACTCTCTTGAGTGCGACTATACAGACAGTTCCTTATCCAGCAGGTGATACATCCGTCAAATCCATATTTTTCCAGTTTGGCCACCAGGATGTCGTGTGGGACAGTGTCAAATGCTTTGCAGTAGTCCAGGTAGATGGCGTCAGTCATCTATTTATTTTAAACAGAAAATTATTACTACTTAATTTATTTGATTTTTTTAATTATTTTTTTATACTGCTAACAAAATGTGCCAAATTTAGGCTGGGGAGTGGAAGTCCTCTGTGCTTCAGTCAGCACAATGAAATCAGTTGGTGTTGTGCCAGTGTGTCTGATAATGCCCAGATAGGCTGGATAAATAAATGTGAGCTGTAGGAACACAGACCTCTTTTTCACCTGGATCCGATGGCTGATTTTACTCTATGCTTGTCTAGTAATGTCATATAGCAAGACAAGAACTGTTGTCTCCATTTCCTTTAAGTGTTTTTCCTTCTGAGAGTAATGGAAAGGTTGTAGTGGCGTGAGAATAGAAGTCAGCTCCAGCGAAGTGGACTTCTCTGCCTGTGTTAAACTGATGGAAGAATGGGGAGGGAGGAGGAAACCTACAAACCTGTCTGTTGTTTTCCTCTTGTATAAGCTCATATGTATGCATGTGTGGTAATGACTTCTGGTTGCTACTGGCCTGCCCTGGACTAATTCTACAGTTGTTAGTAGGGAAATGAAGTTGTGCTTGGGTTTTCCAGTTTCAGATGTTCTCATTTTCACACATTTCTTCTTGGAATATTCAAGACTGGGCTTCAGTGTTTTCTGTCGGCTTGTTCCTTTTTTTCTTCTCTGCCTCCTGGGAAACAATGGTGTTGGTCATTTTGAAGTAGTCATAACCAAATCTTATGTTTAACTGGAGGCATAATTCTCTACACCTCACTTTTTATGTATGCTTTATTGTAGTATTTGTAAAAGTAAACATCTGAAATTCATATAGGTGTTTTATATATATGTATATTTATATATATAAATCTGCTTCATATAAAAGAAGTTATCTTCTTGAAGCAGGTAAACCTCTTTTCTCTGATCAACTGGAATAATCTGCAGGTAGGCTTTATATCTTAAAACATTTTTCTAGCCTACATGTTCAGAAAGTGTGAACTTTTATGTTAGTTCTACTCAGATATACTAACATTTTGATGCCTCAGCCACTTTTGGGGTCTCACTAGTCAGTGAGTCTGTGTTTGCTATGTGTAATGCAGACCTTGCTGTGAAGGTATGGCTTTCAAAACAAACACATGGGTAAAGACTTTAATCTGGAGAGCAAGAATATGTTTGCCAAACATATTTTAACTTGCTTATCCTTTTCCTTGATGAAAGCACAAGCTGTTATACCTCTTTACTTATTGTAATCAGACTATATACATAATAGTTACAACTTCCTAAAGAAATTGTGTGATTTAGGAGTTAATTTCCATTCTGTGTTTTTAATTTTATCTGGTGTTGTGGTTTGTTTTTTTTTTTTTCCCAATTTAGTTCACAGTGTCCTTACTGTAAAAAAGGTAATACTCTTCATGGCTAGAAATGTGCAGAATAAAACCAGTAGATACCTATTAGGTGGCTGTATATGCCTTTATCCCCCTAGTTCATGGAAGAGGTTATTTATGATACTGATAAAACCTAACATTACAACTTACACAATTAGAAGGATGTAATCAGAGCTACAAATCCATGGATTATTCTAAATTTGAATTTTCAATAGAATGACAAACTCACCATCTAGGTCTTAAAAGCAGACTCCAAATGCAGTTTTATGATATTCATTTAAATCTAATTTTGGCACAGAAATGTAGTTAAGAAACCGAAGACTTCCCCTCCATTCCCTGACCAGATTTATTTTTCTGACCTTTTTTTTTTTTTTTAAAGAACTTTTGTAAAGTTTTAATAAGCCAAAGGTCACAAAACACTTTGCTGGAAAATCCAAGGTATCCCCCAGAAGGGGGGGAAAAAAAAAAACCAACCAACTTTCCTGATAATTTGGTTCTTATTTTTTAAAACTGCGAAGCTAAGTGAAATGATTACTCTGACAGAACTATAGAAACGATCTCATTTTAGTACCTTCTGAACTACTTTATATTTTGAGTAACCCTGGCTCGGGGGCATTTTATACTCACATCTGGAAGTTTCCAGTCTTAGTATTCAGTTTAGTGTCTCTGTCTTTGTCTTTCCATTTAGCCTGGCCATGTTATAACAATGAATCATCTTGTCCATTAACTAAAGCTGGAATGTCTGTTTATGCACTGAATTTGTTTCATCACGTCGCCATAATAACTGATTGGAACCGTGGCAACCCTGACTGCTTTCCCATATGTATTTGGGCTGGACTTTACCCAGTGCTGCTCTGAGCAGCAGCAGGATAAGCCATCACAAAAACTGGAATATCTTTATCCTCTTAGGAGTCAACCTCTCTTTCTCACGAAAATGTAGAATAGCATTTTCATATTCTGTCTTCATGTATATGAAATTGTATAGAGGCTGTAGTATTTCCAGTCACAAAGAATCATAGAAGAGTTGCAATACACATGTACATGTAACAGTTAAACCAGGAATGTTGTTGTAGGTTCACTTTGGTATGTTCTGTTTTGTTGATGGCTTTAAAGTTAATGCTGATGAAAATATTGAAGACTTAAATGAAAAATGAAACAAAACTATAATAGCATACTTTGATTAATTGAATAATGTTAATAGAGCAGACAGATGACACAATGCAATGTGGGGCAACAAAGGGGCAACGTGTCAGGAAGCCTGTGCCTGCAAATGCAAATTCACATCTCTTGCCATGTGAGTGGGCTTGCAGAGAGCATTCTGGTTGCTATTTAAGCAGAATGTTTTACAAATAAAGATCCTTTTTTAAAAAAGGTATTACACTGGCTGTACCTTGACTCATTTAATAGCGTGTAGCCTTAACTTACATTGTGATGGCATAATGGAAATTATTTTCTTTATTTCCATTAAAAAAACCCCAACTTTGTTGCATTTGGAAGGTAAATACTGAAGGATCTGCTTAATAAATAAAACTAAAATGTTGTGTAAGACATATGTATTCTTTTTAAGATGGCTTTGTGATCTTGTCTTGTGCGCTGTGATGTCTAAGAATATATCTGTGTGCTCTCTATGACCAATTTTCATTAAGAGTTGTTGCAGATGCCACATTCCTGTGGAAAGTATCGAAAAGTAGGAATGAGGAGTAGAAATTAGTGGGTAGAACCTTCTCCTGAAGGCATGTTAAAGCAAAACAACTAGTTTGTGGTAATGAACCTAGGAGCCTGTGGAAAGAAGTGAGAAAAAATACTTGTTATTGTTAACGACTGCATTGAGCTTTGCCGTACAAACCATTACAGAATTTTGTTCAGTACTTTTCACTCTGAAGCTCTGAAACTACAGAGCTGTCTAAACTGCTGGCATTTGCAGTGAGGGGGAGGAACGGGAGGTTGAGAAGAGATACTCGTTCTCCAGAAGTTGGATTGGGTAAATTTGCATAGTATAACCAGGTGTCCTCACCAGTTTCTTCTTTTTGGCTGATAGTGACTGTGGTTTCATGTGGAAGGTCATAGTTGCTGCTAGACAAGAAGTGAGCATGAGTAACATTTTTTAGTAGGTAAGTGAGAGGAGGTTCTGTAATGAGAAACTGTATGCAGAAAGATCAAGGCATCCTTGTGATGCATTCGCATCAGCCATGATCACAGAGCAGATAAGTTGCTGTGTTCCGTGCTGGGCAGAATGTCTCCGGGCTTCTGCATCACTTTTAAATATGAGGCATCCTGATAATGACATCTCAACATCATTAATGTATGGCTTATAATGTTTAAGCCTGAGTTAGAGGGGATGGGAATGCAATCTTCAATTTTTGTTTAAGCTGGAGGTGTGGATTTTTGGCTGGATCTTTGGATTTTTGAATTCCAAGAGATACTTAGGTCTGCAAATCCATTTAAAAACTGGAGGAAAGTGGTCTTTAGAACACAAGAAATACTTTAGGGAAACAGAGTCTTTTCCAGTCTGGATGATGTTGGACTTCTGTAGATTCTCTATGTCAGGCTGCTCCCAGTCTAGGTATTGATTTCAGTTAACATTGACGTAGCCTGAGGGGTGGTCAGTTGTTTGTGTTAATGGTACAGCTGGGTCCAGCCTAAATTGCTTGAAGGTGTTGACCTACTGAAGTAAGTTCCAACAAAGCAAAAAAGAACTTCTCACTGGTTTTATTCATTGTGCTACAGGAGGATGTCTTGTTATTTTTCACAGAGAAGTGGTAATGGTCTGATCAGAATAGGAGCATGTTTTGTGTTTGGTTTTTTTTTTTTTNNNNTTTTTTTTTTTTTTTTTTTGTGTGTAGTCTTTGTTTTCTTAATATCCAGGCTGAGAAGTTAGTCCCAGCTCAATTACTTTACTTCCTGGGAGAGGGCTGTGTTACAAATATAAAGGTGCGAATAGGATTACCTTGCAGAAACTATAGTGACTGGAGTGAAATTGTGATCTTAGAATGGCTTGAGCTTGTGGGATATAGCCTCTTGCTGTATGCACCATTTCAGTCAGTGAATTTATTTTCTAGGCTTTTTGAATTGTTCTGTTTTGCTACTTGTTCCAGGGACTGAAGCAGACAAATGATCTCACAGAAGTGATGATTCAATGACACCTGAGAGTTTTTTGGAGTTCTTAATAGCTTTTAGCAGTTGTTCCATTGCAGGGAGGGTAAATCTGAAGACACATCCTGGGTCATGTCTAGCTTTTTTTTCCTATTTTATTCCTGTAGCACCATGACGCCAGTTTGTTTGTAGATGGACATTTTTGGCCAGTGGCTTTTGTATTCTGCAAACTAAAACTCTGTTTTACTACTTTCTTAGTGTAAAAAGAGAGAAGTTGCAAAATTGTCTATTAGTATGAGACAATAGTATATGTATTTTAAAAAAATAAAATTAAAATATTTAGTTCCATTAAGTTTTGGTTGTATTCAGCATATCTAGTATAAACCTGAGGAATGCATAGGATAATTTGGGTTGGAACAGTCCTAAGGAAGGTCTCTAGTCCAGTCCCCTGCTCTGTGTCAGCTGTGAGATCAGGTTGCTCAGGGCTTTCTTCTCTCCAGTCTTGAAAACATCCAAGCAAGGAGAATGCACAAAATCTGGCAACTGGTTACTTTTTCACAAGTTGAAATTTAAAATCGAGCCTGAAAACTTTGGAAAAGTAGGAGTTCTAGATGATGGCCACGTCTTCCTAGAAATCAGGCCAAGAGTAAGTGGTGTGAAAATGGTTCCACTGATGATCTGAAATATCACTTACAGAGTGCAAACTGCCTCATTCTGGGATATTCCAGAAGAGATATCATGGAAGGCTAATAATTTGCTTATATGCATGGCTCTCTGAATAAAAAGAGTGATAACTATTCCTAGGCTTTCAATCCCTTATCAGAGTGCACCTAGAAACATAATAATATTTTGAGAGAGTATGCCAGGTATCTGGCCCTGTGACTTACCCCTTGCATACATCAGAAGTGCAGGTAAGATTTTTGTGACAAGAAAGGTCTTGACAACTTGAGTAACTGAAATGTTCTAGTGTAGTTATAACACAGAGGTCTCTGGGTCATTGTGGAAAGAGTCTGAAAGAGAATGCTTTGCTGTTTGGTTTGGGTTTGGTTTGTTTGTTTGGTTGTTTGGTTGTTTTTTTACAGAGCTGAGGGCTTCAGCCTCCAGACCAGTCTTATTTCACTTTGACTCTTCCTTAAATGTGCTGAGCTTGTATCCCATGTGCATCAGACTTGACTTAGAGGTCCAGAGTCAATATGCATTTCTACCTTTTGCTCTCTGCAAAGGTAAGGCCACCAATCTCTGGTGCACCTCTCTTCAACAGTGTTGAAGGAAGAGAACTAGTGTTGGATCTGTTTAAGTGTTGTCTTCCTGGATTCCTGCACCGTGCTCTGTAGCAGAGACCATTTTGCTAGGTTCTGTTAGTAGAAAGCTTGTGTGCCTCTTGGCCGTGGACTTGCTGGGTAGTTGCCCACAAATCTGTGGAAGTAAATACAGCTCACTGTATTCCTATGAATCATCCACTTCTCTAGTCCAAATCCGATTATTAAAAAAGAAAATAAGATGTTAAAATTGTCCATGAACCAAGCATTTTGCATTTGATTGAACTGCACTTCTTGAACTCCACAGCCAGGAGTGAGGAAGCCATAAACAAATCGCAGCCCTGTAGCTACAGGCCCAATGTTCACTGAACACATTTGTGAACATCAGGAGCCTTTCACAAACTTTCTAGGGTCTGTCTCTGGCTTCTTTGGCAAGGAATCTGGAACCTTGATGGTCCTGTTGGATCTGGGATCTCAGAGCTCTCTGGGTCCTGGCTTTGGGTTAGGAGCATGGCTGCCTGCTCTGAGGATCCACGTGCCACCCTGCCAGCAGGTGGGTGAATTTCTCCAGATGTCTCCTCTGTTTCGCTTGAGGATTCTGCTGAAGAACCTGCAGTTCCATTTCATCTTTATGTCCTGTTTTCTTGTGTACAAACCTCCCAGTGAATTTCACTTTTTTCACTGTGAAGATGGGGAGGTGCTGGAACAGGTTGCCCAGGGAAGTTGTGGATGCCCCATCCATGGAGGTGATCAAGGCCAGGCTGGTTAAGGCTTTGAGCAACCTGGTCTAGTGGAAAGTGCCCATGTCAGGGGGCTTGGAACTAGAGGATCTTTAAGGTCCCTTCTAATCCAATCCATTCTATGATTTTATTCCAATGATATCCCTGTGTAAGAAATTGTCACACAGCACAACCTGCAC
Organism: Syrrhaptes paradoxus; assembly: GCA_013400615.1. Lineage (NCBI taxonomy): Eukaryota > Metazoa > Chordata > Aves > Pterocliformes > Pteroclidae > Syrrhaptes > Syrrhaptes paradoxus. The sequence continues at coordinate 47,613 of VZTO01012089.1, forward strand.
GCAGTAGTACAACCTTGCTGGTAGTATATTTTCTTGGTATAGAAGAGTACTGCTTTTCTTTCCAAGGAAGTACTTTATAATTTTTGGTATTAACAGCCATTGTATCGCATATCCTAATAAATTTAGCTATTTGGTATAGTTAATTTGTTAATACTTCTGCAATCATGTAATAGGATACATTGGGCCCTGGGCACTCTCAAGACACTCAAGTTAAAAGATTGTTTAGAGAATCACTTTCTATGCTTAATAATATTTTAATAAGATCTTTCATTGAGTTTTGTGGCCATTAAAGTCCCAGTTTTGAATTTTTTCTCTTGCTTGTGTTGTCTCCAACTGGTTTTGTTTTTTTTTTTAAACCTGGTATTTGACTTTTTCTTTGTCCCACTGCTCTTTGCAGGTTTTGCTCTTAACAGATAGATGGGTAAGCATTTTTATCAGTACAGGTCTGATTCAGAAATCTTTGTTCATTGGTTTTCCTTGGACCTCACACTCCTAGTAATACTTCAGATGTCAAAGTTAGGGGCAACACATGATTTAGAAACTAATTAATTTAATTTAAGTAATTTATGATATTCCTAGTGTATTGTTGTTTGTATGTTTTTGCTACAGAAGAAGATAACAATCACAGCAGGCACTGCTGAAGAGCCTGGCTAGGAACTCTGCTGCCATCTGTATTAGCGCTGTTTGTGCATGTTGTATGCTTGTTTCCATATGTATAGTTTAGCACTTAGTCTCTACAACCATTAGAGTTACATATCTGAAAACAGTTGTGATAATGAAAGTCGATGGGAAACTGTCATTTAAGACATTAATTTACTTGTTTTCAATGTATGTGTTCTTGTTGTTTTTTTTTTTCTCCATTTTGTTAATCTGCTACTAATTTAGACAGATTTCATGTGGTAGTGCTGCTCATTCCAAATTTGAACTCATCACTTTTGGCTTTGTACATTGTAATCACCTCCACAGCAACCACTGTGGTGTTATAAACAAAGGGTTTGTCTTCAGG
>VZTO01012089.1:49742-92172 GCA_013400615.1 Syrrhaptes paradoxus
TTTTTCTTTGTCCCACTGCTCTTTGCAGGTTTTGCTCTTAACAGATAGATGGGTAAGCATTTTTATCAGTACAGGTCTGATTCAGAAATCTTTGTTCATTGGTTTTCCTTGGACCTCACACTCCTAGTAATACTTCAGATGTCAAAGTTAGGGGCAACACATGATTTAGAAACTAATTAATTTAATTTAAGTAATTTATGATATTCCTAGTGTAGGGAAAAATTAAGAACTGTTATCTGCTACCAAAGATATGAAAATTTGTCAGTGGCTGCCTTCGTGATGCAAATGACAAGACGGTTTTGTCCTGTTAATAGTCTTTAAAATGTTTCTTGAGAATTAGCACCCGTACTTCCAACAGTTGTATTTTTAAATGTGTTTGTGTGTGAGAAGGTGTGTATGAAACCAATCCGTGAAGGAATTATAATGAACTAATAGCTTTTTCGGGAATCTGTGTTCTCTGGTCGTAACTTTATGAATCTTGAATCTGGTGTTGATAAATAACATTGTATGAAGGGCAACATGAAGTGCTTCCATTGTTGGAACAGCTCTGGGTAGTANAATCTGCTACTAATTTAGACAGATTTCATGTGGTAGTGCTGCTCATTCCAAATTTGAACTCATCACTTTTGGCTTTGTACATTGTAATCACCTCCACAGCAACCACTGTGGTGTTATAAACAAAGGGTTTGACTTCAGGTGAAGAATGTAGGCAGTAAAAGCAAAAAAAAACCATAAAGGAAAAAGTGGGAGAGTGGTGAGGATAGAGATAGTGATTATTCTGGCTTTCTGTGTAGCTTTTTTTCCCCCTAAACCTTTTTTTTTTAATCTTTAATGATAGCTGAAAGAAAACAAATTATTTTAAAATGTCAGAGTGGAACTTCCATTTTAGATGGTATAATTGAAAAAATGCATAAGCAGCGGAATTTTATTTTGCATAGGATTTCTTTTTCTCTCTTTCCATTAATTTTTTAAAAATCACTTTAGTAAATCCACTGTGGGAGGACAGTTTTGCTGCTATACTTTTCCCAGGATGCAGCAAGAGAAAATGCATTTGCAGTTCACAAAGAAATAAATTAAACTTCCTCTGTGCTGTTGATCTGCTACTCCTACACCCAGCACATTTCTGGGAGAGACTCTGTTGCATGCTATAGGAGGCAGTGCCCTGGATGTGCTTGGACCTGCTCTTGTGCATGAAGAAACAGACACAGATTTGGGCCCACATAGCTCCCAAATTAGAATTAGGTACTGGTGGAATGCCTGTGTGCGTATGTCTGCCTCCTCGCTGAGGTGTTGATATTGGAAGGGGAGACTTCAGATGTGTCACTTTGCCTATAGAGGTTGAGACTGCTTGCTGTTCTGTAATGTGTTTATACGTGCTCAGAAAGATTATGGTTTTACAGAGCATCAGACAGTTGAAGGATACCCATTTTCAATTTGCATCATCTCATTGTCAAAACATAGTTGGGTGCTAAACCGTAAAATTAGAGCATCACGTGGTGGCAGCTGAAAGAACGGACTGTCATCTATTGGTTTAGCTAGGTGGTGGGGGAAAAGGTAACTTAAAAAAACCCCACACTCCATTATATTCTTGAGCAATTAAATCTAGCTCTTTAACCCTTTGAGCATCCATCTGATAGAGATTATGTGCACAAACCTATTTATAAGCTTTTGTCCTGCTTTTGCAGCTGGCCACTTCTTTTTGGGCTGCAGCTTCTCTAAAGCAGCTTCAAATAGATAATAGCTCAAATGACTTTAGTGCTCATGTGGCACGTAAGTACATGCCTAACAGACCTCCCAGCAATAAGTACTCCCTTCTCTTACAGAAAAGAAATTGAATGCATATAATGCCCACAAAGAAAAAATTCTCCAGTAAGAACAGTGAAAGCCCAAGGATCAGCAAGGATTTCCATGTAATATAATGCTGATCCTGTGCTGCACAAAGCTTGTTAATGTGAGAAGACTCCCACTATATATATATATATACACACATATATATATATATAAAGTTAGCACTTGCTGTTCAACGATTCCAGCAGTTTCTATTTGCATTTCAAAGCCGGAGAGAGACTGAAAACACTCATATCTGTAATTTCAATAGTCCCTCTCTCTGGATGACTGTTTCTGTAAAACTGACACAGTATGGGCAGTTTTCATCAATTTAATTTGTTCCATCTTCTCAGATGAGCCTTTAATCTCTTGCTTGCTGATCCCTGGTTTATAATCAGATTTGACAGCAATAGGATGACAGTAAATATCTTGATGTGAAAGTCTATAACAAGGTCGAACTGTCATTTCTTTCCTCACTCCTCTTGTGTGGTAAAATTTTATTTGCAGAGTGCGCATAACTTTAAAGCTTAAAACTGCCTGGTTTCGGGCCATTTTCAGGTGCATCAGTTACAAGTAAGTTCAGTGGCTTCCCCCCCACCACCTTGAAAAGGCAAAAAAAGTGCTTATTTGTTGACTTGCTTCTGAATGTTTTGGAAAGCAGTTTTATGTCAACTTGGTTAATTAATCTGTTTTCCTAGAGGTTGATAACTTGCTCATTTCAAGTAAGACTTGAAATAATAGATACATGATGTGTGCATAATCATTTTGATTCCTGAATTCCTGAATAAAGCCATTCCTGTATGGTTTTACTGATGTTAATAAATACCTTATAGCTAAGTGAATGAAAATATGTTTAATAGCTGTGTTTAGGAAAAGTCTGTTTGTTTTTTTTTTACACTATTTTGTATACATATGTAAGGTGCATAACTTCTGCATCTATTTTGCTTTGTATCAAACTGGCAAAAATCCTTCTTCTTTGCTTTTTAAGTCACTGTCTGCATAATCTTAAAGCTCAGATTTTGCCACAAATTAGTACAGTAAGAATATTCAAAGTATAGAAAGTTAAGGACTTACATAAAGTTAAACATACACCCAAGTTATGTTAAGCCTAACCCGTGCCTATGGAATAAAACAGTTTTGCCCAAACTGTAAGATGTTGTCAATCCTATCAGTCCTTTTCCATTTTAATAAATTTTATTTTCTTGAATATTTTTACCTGGTTGTGTTTCCCCTTTACTTTTCATATTCTTATTTATAATTCTGGCATTATCCCATTGTATCCTGTCTGCCACAAATCTTTCTTCTACCAATCTTGGGAGTAAAAAGTCTCTAAATACACTACCATATTTTCTCTCATTTTCTCTTCATGACACATTAATTTCCATGTCTTTGCTGTTCCAAAAATTCTTCTCCCCTGCCCCCCCACCCCCCCTTTATTTAGTCCCCATAAACTCAGTTAAATCTGAGCTTCACTGTCAAAGGCAAGAATTTAAATGTGGTTTGCCCTTCTGCTTAATCTCTTGCCTTTCCTTTTTAGGATTTGGTGTTCCTGCCACCTGCCTATCTGAATTTCCATCTGGTTCACTACAGACTCTTCTATTAGATAAATATAAATTATCTGCTGCTAAGATACAGCCCTTAATTTGATTTTCTTAAATTTGTGGGGTTTTAATGTGTGTGAAATTCTTCAGGTTTTTCCTTCATAATTGTAGTAAGAGTCCAAATTGTCAGCCTGATGAGCTCCAAGTTCCATATCTCCACACACTTACCTATACCATAGCACCATCATTTTCGTTTATGTTTTCTCTGCTTTCTGTTGGTTTTATGCCAATAACTCCAGGAAGATTGAACATGGTAAACTTTCTGTAAGTTTGTATAACTTTACAGAGAACAGAAGAATTCTTCTGAGTAAACCACATTTCTAACTGTGTACATCAAAGCCAAACTCAAATAACGAGATGTACAGACCGGTGCTAGTGATGATTGTCCTCTTTGGAAGCTGCTGTTATAACCGATGTGGCTGTGGCAAAACTTTTTTTTTTTTTCTTTGAGGACATGTAACTTACAGAACTCAGTGGAAATTGCTGTAGGAAGGGAGAATCTGATTTGGGAGGTGCCTGCAGACTCTGCCGGGAGAGTGAAGGACTGTATTAGTGCTTGTTATTAGCAAATGATAAAAATCCTTTTATGTTGGGTCAGTGTTTCCGACTATTTCATCCACCTTCCTTTCAGGTTCTCACTGGATATGCTATTACAGAACTTTGAGGAAGATATTGAAAAGTTCCATACAGTAAATGAGCATTACAATTTCCTTATTAATGCTACTTCTCCCTTTGACAAGCTTTTCAACTTCAGAGAGTGTATTTCTTCTCCTGCACTTAGAATTAATTTTTTATGCCTTGACAGCTGAGTTATTTGAAATAGGAGTAAAACACCACATATGGCACTCACTGAAGGGGAATACTTGGACTGAGCTGGTGCTACTAGCATAAGATAGTGTCCAGCTGACCATGTGCCAGAACAAAACCTTTGGGTAGGAGGGAATTGCAATGTATCTGACCAAAGACAAGGCTGATGTGAAGTTCAACAAATGGGAATAAGTTCAAATAATTCAACATTCAGGGAAAAGTGATAACCATTGTTGTTTGTGCCAGCATGTGAGTGGATCTTTACTTAGCTTAAAATTGTAAATTTTGCAAATTTCGGTGAAAGATGGGAAAGATTGTGTCAACTGAAAGTGAATTGCTTGAGATTTTTGGAGGGATTATTACTGAAAACAATACTATTCCTATCAAAATCTGAAATCTATATAATATATAATTTATTTATATGTAATATATGTTATATCAATGCATAAATTATATATTAATGTATAAGAATGGGGTGCCTGTTGTGGAAAATAACATGCAAAACTCCATATGAGAGGAGACACTGCATTGCCTGACTCTTTCAACCAGTTCTAGATGGTTTCTTGATAGCGAATGAGGAGCTGGATTTAATGACTTGAACATATAGGGANTTATGAAATATGAAATATTGTAGCAGTGATAAGGAGGACAATAGCAAAGAGCGTGATTAAGAAGGAGATAAAACAGTGGAGATAAGACAGCAAACCCTCATTCAGAAGGTTTTATTTGCAGATAAAGGGCACTCTACCACTGAGCATGCAAAAAGATGAGAATAGTAGATTTAAAAAGAGGTGTGGAGAAGATGAAGTATTTAACTGGTTAAAGAAAGCAAAGAGGAGTATAATACACAGTGGTCAGCAATAGTGATCATTCCAGTTCAACAGCTGAAAAGCATATTTGACAAATGTCCTAATCACAGTCAGAATAAAACATTAGAGAGACTGTTTTAATTTTCTCTTAATTGAAGCCAGGAAGCAAAGAAGGATCCTGAACTGAAAATCTTCTGGTATCTGTGCTCTGTCTATGGAAACTTACAGTTCTCCAAGTCGAAACACGATGATTTGTGTGATATGTAATTCATACAATGGAACCATTACAGGTTTGTATGTCTGTGGAATTTATCTGATTCATATTACCTGGAGGAAAACAGTGAGGGCAGCTTTCCTACATAAAGATCAAATCACTAGATGAGCTATTAGAATAACTAAATGAGCTACTTGTTTTAGTAATGTCTATAAGAGGACAGAACATCTAAGAAGATGTGCATCTTTCAATAAACCACTTAAGGCAGAGTGAATAGTGAATGAATAGTGACTCCCAGTTCTCATTAAAGATCCAGGATCTGATCAGTCCAGGCTGAAAGGGGTGTGTGTGGTTTCCTTTCTTTCATTTTTTTCCTTTCTTCTTTCCTTTCTTTACTTTCTTCTTTCCTTCTTTAATGTGTGTCTGTTTCCTGCGTGAGTCCAGAAATATGATTCCAGCACACAGATAGTTGGGCTGCACCTAGAACTTTTTGTTATCTGTCAGAAGATATCCCTAAATAGGAATGTCTTTGGAATTATCCTGTGTTTCAGAGGAAATTGAATCAGGTACTAGGGGAACTCTTAAATGTTGAAATTGTTGCTGTTAATGTTCTTGTTGCAAGGGAAAGAAAAGTCAAGGAAGAGATAGTAGATTACTGTGATATTGGACGGTAGCAACTCTTTGGGGCACTCCAGGCAGTGCTTATGTCTAAATCAAAGGAGGAAAGGGAAGGTAGCATTTATGGGATAACAAAGGAAGATCAAAGGAAATCCTGAGGGTGTCAGTGGTTCTAAAACTTTGTGGAAACAGAGCAATGTTAGCTACACTGTGATACTTCTGGAAATTCCTGCCAAAAAGGCGCTGGTGTAAAGACTGTGCACAGTGGTGTTTGCCGGCAGAGTCTTTAGAGGCACAGGAAGCTACAGCACAGTAAAATTGGTAGCAGAGCTATCTAAGAGACTGATGGTCAAGGTTCAAATGGCAGATCCCTAGCTGAGGGACTTCCATTACTTGAAGGCTAGAAAGTAGCACAGCACAGGGACTGGCAGTGGGTTAGAGGAACTGGACCCTTTTTTGCCTGCAGTAGCCTTTTGCAACCCATGCCACTACCACACAGTTGGCAACACATGGAAATAATAAATTCCAATCTTTTATGCCTATGTCTCAGCTCTTAGTTCTGCTTTTCCTGGTTCTCAGTCCAAATGTCCTTCCCAGGCTCCTTAACACTCTCAGTTGTCCCCTGTATTTTCATAGCCCTCCCTCTGTCTTCTGAGCTGTTCACAGACAGTAATCTTTTCTAGATTTATGGACAAACAATGTATTTCCCTAGCCTAATTTTCACAAAAAGTCTTTATCCATGTTCACCAAGAAAAGCTCCATCTGGGACAGATAATGAACAATAAAAAAATGTCATTGCAGTTAAAGTTTGTCAAAGTTTTAAGCAACTGAAAATGGGGTCTTCCTGATAGCAAATGGCAGTGTTAATATGCAGTGCTGTCAGTTCCCTCTGTAATTACAATTTTCCACATATGTATTGACTCAAAAATTTGTCAAAAGTTTGATGAAGCAAATTATGCCTAGCACTCACACCTCAGAGTAATAGGAAGCATTTGAAAGGGACTTGTGAAGATAGATGGAAATTAAAAATACACTTCCATCTGACACTGTGTCTGATGTTTTTAGATGTAACAGTCAAGGGTACTATGACTAAAGGAACAAAAGCATTTTTTTTTTTCTTTAATGTGTGTTTGATAATGCTTTGTGGGATTTACGTAGATCTTGTGCAGTACTAATTTTTTAAAAATTAGATTACCACATTGTGTAATTTGAAAAAAGAATGCAGATACAACATGCATTGAACATGAACATGCATTGAGTTTCCTTTTTGACCCTGAGTAAATTTAATTGCAGAGAAATTCAGCAGTGAATTGAATAAGCCATATTTTATGGTCTTATTTGGACCTCTGACTTTAACTGAATGAAACAGATTTTCTTGAGACCTTCTTTAGAAAGCAGGGTTTTCTCTGAATAACATTTTATTTGAGTGGATAAGGCATTTCAATTCCATACATAATTGGACTTGAAATATATCTATATATTTATTACATTTGCCTTTTTATTTCAAAATAATCCAGCCTGGGAGTAGAATAACTGTCTTCTAGAAATGGTTCCTATTTTCAGTAGAAAGTTCGCATCCAGAACAACTCTCCCACTTCGGGCACTTCTCCCAGACTGAGACAGCTTTGCACTGGAGTTAGTTTGTGTGAATGCCCTTTATTTCTCCTAATGTCATTCACCATTTCAGTGCTGGTACACACTGAGTTTTGCCCCTTGCTATTATAATTCATGTGAAGTTAAAGCATCTGGAATAGCACAATTTTTAAATTGCTATGCTTTTTTCTACTTCTTTGTTACCCAGGTTCACACCTACAGTAGTCCAGGGATCCTCGACTCTCTTCAGAGTGAGGAAACGTGTCCCGGCAACATGAATGCTGAAATGCAAAATTCCTGGCATATCTGGAAGCACGAATGAAGAAATGCAGAAAAGGACCAGGGCTGCTTCAAAACAAGCAAATGAACAAGGGAGCAAGTGAAAAAAAGTGTCTTGGAAGGACTGTAGGAATACACGCTCCCTTGGTGCATATGCTGTTTGACGAACTGCAGGGCTAAAAGCAGGCTGCTGTGATGAATGTGCCGTGTTCCCACATTACCCTGAAACATCTGTGTCTTGGACTCAGTATGTCCATTCTGTTCTAAAGGCAAATCTAGGTCAAGTGTCTTCTCTTCCTATTACCTAATGCTAGATGTGCCACTAGAAGGAGCTCAAACATGCCAGTTATGCATAGACTCTGGCACTGTTGTAAAAAGCATTCCCATGAAGATGGTAGGACGAGTGGGCATCAGACTCCAGGCACGGAGAAGAGCAAGCTTAGAATTTGTTCCCTGTTACTGTGTTCCCTCCACTTGCATTAAAAAGTAGAGTGAAATTTTCCAGGAATGAGGAAGAATACACATACCATTTATTGATGCTGGTATGGAGACTTATACTGAAATGATAGTTTTGTGTAAAGTGTCTTTAAAGAGTTCAGGGTAGCACGGCCGTTATGGAGAAAAGTCTTCAATAGCTGCTGAGGATTTGAGACATCTCTGTAAGAAATGAAAGAGGGCAGAGAAGATGTGGTTTTGATCTCTAGAGGAAATGCTAGCAGAAGGCCAAGAACGTAGATTAGCTGAGGGAAGTACTGGGAAAAGGCAAGGTCGTGCAGGAAGGGCATCTGGGCAAACACAGAAATAGACAGCTCTTCAGGAGACTGTACTGTTGGTGATGAACATCCCTAGGATGAAGCACTGTGTGCTCTGATGAGGACAGGAGGCCAGTTAGAGGCCACTGAACTGTCACATGTGTCCTGCAGCATTTTAACCCCTAGCAAAGGGAGACTTTACCTGCATGATTTATAACCTATAAATACTAACATATGAGCAGTCAGAACTTAAGGCATGTTCTGCTACAGAATTATTGCAGTTTTATGTTTTGTTGCTTATATTCAATTAATAACCAATTTTATTGTGAAAAACATGGTGAAACCATCTCTCTGAAATGCAACTTTCTCCTAATAACATCGACTCCTAATAACTTGTTTATGTAAAGATAGGGCATTCATTTTCTTATTTACAGTAAAGGAATCATTAATCATTTTTTCCTCTAGATTCCAACCAGGAGCATATGATGCAGCTCTGACCCAGATTCACCTACCATCTGGACTACCTTTTAGAAACACCCTTTTTCATTGTTTGTGGCATCCATAAAAGCTCGTTAGCTTTACTCCCCAATCCATTAAAGGTATCTCAGATATAACTGTATAGATTACACAGAGCCTGGCATAAATGACCTCACTGCTCTCTTCCTTCTTGTTAATATGTGGTATTTAGCCAGGCTGTGAAGTGGCCTGGGAAGGGCTAATTTCTCTTGTTGGCCTCAGAAGTTCATGGAGCAGGCTAATGAATGATGTTAGTGTTCAAACAAAACTGGAAATCTCAAGCAGGTGGCTGTTGCCTGTGTGAGATTCGGCTATGTGAATTGATGTATCAAAACAAAACTGCATATCTCTAGGAACTGAAGTGGTGAATTTCCAGATGGCAATGACCATGCGTAGCGCAAAGTTAAGAAACAGCTCTCATGTTGATGGAGGAGCATTGAAAGTAATTTCAAATGAAGGCAGGTTCCCTAGGAGGTTTTGGGTTTTTTTTTTTAAGTTGTGTTCCCATGGATGGTCACTGATTTAGAATGTTAATTTGACCGACAAACTCCTTCTAGCTGATCAAGCCTCAGAGTACTTTGACTGATGAAGTTAGTCTAGGAAAACTTTTGGGAAATACACTTTTTGATTCTTGCCTCCCATGGAGTTTCTTGTTCTCCTAACCATGAAACACAATGCAACTGTATAACAGTGAAGAATGGAAACTAACTGACTGCCTTAGTGATGGTCAACATTGGGATGTATGTTGGAAAGCTGGTATAGAGTAGTCTGCTGATTTTGAAGAAATCTATGTTGTAAGAAAAAGCAAAGTATCTAATATATAACCTGGGTCGCTAAATGTTTTCTTATACTCCTTTTGTATTTTTTTGTAATGCATATGAGATACATACGTATGTATGTAACTTTTTAAGTAAAATTATCCTTCTAAAATTTAAATGAACATGTGGTACATGTCTTTTTAGAAAAAAATAGTATCTAGGTTTACTCTCATGAGTTCTCAAAAAATTAGCACCTTTGAGTAAAATTAGATAAAATTCTGAGAAAATAATTTGAAATTGTAACCTTGCATATTTGTGCATTACAGCTGACTTTGTTAGCTATAACCCTTCAGTTAATGAACAAAAGTGCTCTATGTGTCTGATTAAGACCACTGTGTCTGGAATTTTGGATTCAAGAATAAATGTTTTCCTTACAGAGCCCGTAACGCAAGAATTGTTTGCTTATTAATTGTTTTCTTTTTTCCCAATCCTTCAAAATAATAGATTAAAGAATATAATAATCTCCTTGTGGGAAAAGTTAAAAAAAAAAAGGTAAGTGCACTACACTGTTTTAGATTGTTTGACCTATTTAGGAAACTAACAACTTTAACTTTTCGGACTTAATTCTGTCAGTATTTTGCCAACTACCAAGGAGTGTGCCAATTGTTACCAGTAAATATGAAACACCTAGAAGCTAGAATTATGTCATTGAAGAGACACCAAAGAATTGCAGGTTCAGTTCACTGTCAATTAAAATGTGATTTGAACCTAAAAGTAAATCTCCCAATATTAGTAATTGCCAGGGCTTTTGAGGATCATGAGGTAGAAATCACTGGGTTTTTTCTTTACTGTTGTAAATGACATAATTCTCATGTTCATGACACAGTCTAACTGAAAGGAAAACAAAGTTAATATCCGAGACCATCTGAAAAGATATAACGTTGTGATGTGTGCCAGATGGGTGCCTGAAGTAATTACAATGTCAGTGCTTCCCTAAGTAGGGTAACAATACAGGCCTAATTCTGGTCAGTCTGGAGAAATCTATTTTGATGAACTTTATTTCAACTCTACTTAGCTCAGACATATGTTGAAAGATGACCTAATGGGATGTTACTGCAATCTGTTTGTATTTCCCCAAGCTATTGAATGCACTACTGCCGTAATTATACCAAGGATGGTCTGTAAAAGTACTGAGACAAAAAGGCTGAAGCCCGTTATTTTTATATTTAGTATGAAGCCTAAAGAAATAATCTCTGTCCCCTTGGTATTGCTGTTTGTTATGAGCACAATAGTCTTGACTGGGAAATCTTAGTTGAATTTAATTTTTTACCAACTAACAGAAACTTGTGATCATAGATTTTGGGTATTGAGGGGGAAGAAAAAAGAACATAAAAAAATAATTCAACTACTTTCCTTCCCCTTCCCCAGGCTCAGCTTAAGCCAAACAGCTATCCTAGCCCTTTCCTAGTCTCGGCTTCCTATATTTTCACCACAGGCAAGGTTCAGTGTGACCCAGCTTCTTTGGCAAGGTGAAGCGTGGGAGGTGGGGTCATGTGCCAAAATGACATGTTTCTGCTCTTTTTTGTTTTACTGTTTTTCCTGCCATTCTCTAACGCCCCTGCTCTAAAGTGGCAACCACAGGCCAAAGTCCCCTTGGTGTCACTGCCCTGGCACGGGTTCCCCACAGCCACAGTCCTGCTAGCCTCACACTAGCCACTATGAGGAAAGTTAACTCTGTTTCATCTGAAACCAGGACAGGGGTGTTGCTGACCCTGCACGGGTGACCCGCGGCTGCCATCTCTCAGGGGTGTCCCTGCTCCCCTGTGGCGCATCCATGGCCATAGTCCCTCCGGGTGCCTCCATTTGGCATGGAGCACCTCCCGCCCAGAGCATGTCGCCCACCCCTGGTGCCTGCCACTGGGTCTTTTAAACCTCTCTTAAACCTGCCTGAGGTTTTGGGGGGCGATGGGCTGTTCATGGAACTGGCTGTGACAGGCTCAGGGCTGCCTCCCATACAGGGCACCACGGCAGGCCCTGGGGCCGAGAGCCTGCTGTTCGTGCCCAATATGCGGCCACAGTGCAGATTTTTTCCAATCTTGTTTTAAAGTTTTACTCTGCAAAAACAGTGCACAGGCAGACTTGAACCCGCAGTACTGAATTTTGTAATGTTTTGGAGGAAAAACCTTTACCCAGAGAAGCTGTGGATGCCCCATCCCTGGAGGTGTTCAAGGCCAGGCTGGATGAGGCTTCGAGCACCCTGGTCTAGTGGAGGGTGTCCCTGCCCATAGCAGGGGGTTGGAACTAGATGATCTTTAAATGTCCCTTCCAACCCAAACCATTCTATGATTCTATGAAATGGTTAACTTCAAGGAAGGGCTGCTCAGTAAAGAAACAGCACATTGTAAAGAATAGTTTCTTAAATTTTAGTTGTGTGTCAGTCCTTGTGTTTCATTGATATCAGAGTCATCTTTCACCTTAAATAACAAGAGACAGCTGTATTTCCTCATGGGCTCCTTCAAGGTTACTTCTGAGAGGTAAGCAGCATACTTAGGCTGCAGCACTCTTCATGCCTTTATTCTTCCTTTGCTGCATTTTAATATATTATTTGCAGTATTGCTGAAACAGTCATTTAGCTCACTGGGATTAAATCATTTTCCAGTGAGCAGACGCAACAGAGAGCTGAAGCACCTGGGAGCGGGCACCCTCTTATACCTGTGCCTGCACCCTGGCAGCTGACAGTCACATCCTGGTCTCTGTAATCTGGGATTCCAGCAAGGGTACCTACACAGTTTGCTGACTGCAGATACATGGCTCTCCTTTGTTTTTCACCTAGATCTCAACAGACGTTGTGTCACAGCCATGTCATCTCCTAAAGAATTTAGGACCGAACTGTCCGATTCTGGGCTCTTTAGCACATCTGTGTGAGCTCTGTAGTGCTGGTTCAAGTTGCTGTCTGAAGGCTCAGAAGTGGAATGCCCTCTTGGTTAACGATTCACACAGACTTAAAAAGCTTTTTGAGTTGTTTTCTAAGCGGTCATATACTAAAATGTATCTCCACTTTAAAGAGATTTAAACTGGGATTTGCTGGGATTTTAATGTGTCTTTGGATCCCACATACTCAGTCAAATGCTTCTAGACTGCAGGTCTTCTGACCAACATAGCCCATTCATCTGAAGAGAGCAGTCTGTTATATAAATTGTCCAAGGCCCATTTTATTCAAAATGAGCTATCATTCAAGCTTTACGTAAGCTGAATAAAATACCTTTTGCAAAGTCAGTAGATGAAATTGTGTAAAAAGAGTTTGGTATTTCAATTTAAAATTATATTGAGGATGGAGGAGAAAAGGAGAGACCTTTTTGTGCTGAAAATTATGATTAGGACAAAAATAATTTTAGCACAATGGTCTTCCTTTGGAAAATGGAGTTTCATTAAAATCAGCCTTCAGCTGAGTCTATCAGAGCTGTCAGTCACAAGAAGAGGCCATTAGGCATGAAACTCTAAGGAAAGATTGTAGGTGCACAGCCTGTCTGTTTATATTTTCCATGCAATAAATACCACCACACTTTTTGATTTGAGAAATATGAGAATAGTTTATTTAGTTGGCAATGCTGAAGCAATGAATTTCTGAGGTAAGATTATTGTGGCAAGAAGTGTGCTACTTTATTCTGAATTCCATTAAGAGCTTAGATATTATATTTTTTCTGCCTTGTAAGTTATCTGTAGTGTTGTTGAGTTTGGTTTTGAATGCAATGTATCCCTGTTTGGACACTGCGTAATATTTATGTGTTTTGGAGAATATGTGACTTGGCAAAACATTTGCTCTGATGAGGTTAGGAGGTTAGCTGCATTTTATACTTCAAGAGTTTCTCAGCAATGAGACAATAGGGTCATCTTCATGAAAATAATATAAATAACTGCCAAAACACTTGTATCTATTACTGAATTAGTATGTATCCCAAGGTGGTACTTTAAAAAGAGAAATATCTTTCATATTTGTAATATTTTCTACATTAATAGAATCAAACGACTTTACAGAATTAATTGAAAATGCCAGAAATCTAAAATGATAGTATTAAAGTAATGTACAATAATTCTTTTTGCAGTTTTACTACTATTTCTAAGTTGCTGGCTATTGTAGTCATATCTTTCTGAGTGAAATGTTACTGAAATTGCAACTCCTGTATAGAGGAAGAAGAAAATACAAGCTCAGAATATTTTTGTTGTCTGTGATGGATGCTTGACATCCAGCATTTTGGATATATACAAATAGATGGCAATTGCCACTTACCTGTCTGTTTTTATGTGACGTGCTATCAAACTTGTTCTGGCTGCGTGTAGCATAATTTCCACAGGATATGATGATACCTTTTGGATTTAGTGTTGAGAGCTTTTGTATCAGGTGCATTTTCTGATTTATTTTAGTTTACACATTCAAGCCATTAGAAAGCTAAGGCTCTCAAATATATCTGTATGTTATCTGAGGAGACATAATACTTACCTCACCAGTCTAAGGATGGCCCTCAGCAGATAAAGATTCTTTCTTCAAAAGGGCAGTGGTACCAGTATATGTACCCTACTTACAATAAAGAAGCAACCCAGTATGAGTGGCTGTTTTTTTGTTAGTTTTTTTTTTCTTTCCACAGATATTGTTATATGCTATATTGCACACACAATATGGCATAGGCTGCTTGGTCTTCTGCTAAGATTATTTTTGAAAGAAGTTTCCCTCTTTCCTTTCCTCACTTTCCCTCACTTTTATTTCCATCAGTCTTCAGTCAGCCTCCTATCCCCAACATCTGCAAACTCATCCAAAGATGAAAACTGTCTTTGGAATAACAGCTGTAAGATGTCTCTGCATCTGCGGTTTTGCATGGACTCTGGTTTTGGCAATTATATATGTACAAATTTCAGCATATGGTATGCTTTATCCAGTGCATTGAGTGCTAGTGGACTGGGCAAAATCAAATAGAGTTAGTATTATGTATACCAGAATAAACTTACAGAGGCAGTGACTAATAATAACTGAGAAAAGGAACATTTTATTTAAAACCAAAAAAAACAAAAAAAACAAGCCTCCCTGATTCCATAGTATTCATCTTCAAGAGAAACTGCAAAAAACCTTTAAAAATGAATGTTGGTGCTAAAAGTAAAATCTCATTAGATACTAAGTGCACCGAAGACATTGGTGTTATGGCAGATTATTGCTTTTCCTGAGTAACACTTCCTAACTCCCAGCTGTTCTCTAGGTTCTAAGTATTTATTCCTCATGCTTAGGAAATGTATAATGAGTTATTGCTTCTAGCCCTGCCAGAAATTTTTCTGCTCTATAGATGTCTAGTTCCCCTTTTATAAAAATTGTGTAATTGTTCTGGAACAAAGCTAATTATGCAAAGCAAGTATTTTTGCATTTTACTTAGCTTGATGTTTGCTCCATTTTTTCAAGTCTGATAAAGACTTTGAGTGTAAAAGTCTCTTGTTTCCTTCTGTATCTCTTGATCTGCTGATGTAAGAAAAGATACTATCTTTGCAAATACTACGTCAGCGGTTCCTAACACACTCTTATTGCTTGTCCTTGTCTCACCTGGTCAGCAGTTGGAGGTTGTAAAGTTTTTTGAAGGTTGCAAAAACAGATGAGTTAGGGAGAGATCAATTTCATCCACCCTTGATGCAGTTAAAACTTCAGCATGTGGGTCAAACTAGCCGACTGGGCTTTCCTCTGCAGTAGAGGGAAGTAGGCACGATCAAAAGATAGTTGTAGGAAAACAGGAACAAAATGGGGGAACAAACCCAAAGCTTTAACCTTGTCCAACTACTTCCAGTTCCCACTTTTCCCTTCAAAAATGACTGATTCTGGAGCAGTGTTTATGCCCAGATCTCCAGGATACAGTCAGGACCAAAACCAAGGTGGGGGAAGGCCCACTAATTTCTATGGTACTGTTCAGGTGGGTAAATTTAAGTGTAGGAAAGAGGTGACCAGAGAATTACTCTCAGGGATTTAGGATTAGGATGCTGATATTTGATAACCTGTGTGGAGAGCAGAATACCATTAAAACAGCAATTTTAATGTCTGAATTAGTTGCACTTTGTATCTGACTCTTTAATACTCTGTTACAGTGGACTTCACATACCAATTTTGTTTGCTTTCTGTGTCTGACATATAATTTTGAGTGAAAAATGGTGCACTTAACCTCCCATTATTAATCTTTTGAGACTTTTGTATGCTTTCCAAAACTGAATTACATTTAAATTTCTGTAGTGGAGTGTTTTAACTAACCTCTTCTTGGTTTGACATTTAAATGTGGCAGTTCTCTTTTTCTCTCTCTTTTTAAAAAAGCCCCAACTTTCAATACGATCAATGAAAAATGAAGTTCAAAGAACTTTTACACAACTTGGAATATATTTTGTAATTATTGTGCTAGACAGATTTTTTTTTTTTGAATGTAGTACTCCAGGGTATCTCAAGTTTCTAAACTCAGTTAAATGAACTAAAGCTCTGTTTTAATAGGTTTCAAAAAGAGACCTCTTCAATTCCTCCCTGCATATGATGTTTTTACCTGGAGCCTCAAGAAGACCCTTGTGGAGATTAAAATTTGGATAAATTAATTTTCAAAGGGAAAGAAAGCATATATTAAAATATGTGTGTTAAGATTTACTAATGGTTGCTGAACTTTCTATACTGTGTATTAACATCTGTTTGCTAATGCTGTGCATTTATGGTGTGTGTTGTTCTGGAAAAAATGTGCCTGTTTTCCTGGTTATCGTTGCAATGTACTTTCTTGTAATAACAAAGGAAAAACTAAAGATGTGGTAGGTAAGTACCATCACAGAAGAAGACAAAGGCAAGTACTAAATCAAACTAAATATTATGTACTTTTGGAAATGCTGCAGCAATTTGAGATATTTTAGTTATAAATTATTCAATTTCTGGGCTTGTCTTCCTAATAATGCAAGTTCATCCATAGAGTAGTACTAAGAGGCAGTAGCAATTGTAAGTATTTTTAGCAAGTAAGCATTAGAAGTTGTAAGAGAGCCATAAAACTATTATACCTTTTCTAAACATTATAGCTGAGCTACATATAATTATGAAATTGTTTTGAATACCTTTAAGTTCATGCAGTTTTAAAGTATAGAAATTAAATGTTTTGACCTCCAAACACACAGCTTATCTGTGTATACACTGTGCAATTTGTACATAGTATGGAACTGACTAATGGTATGAGTTGATCTGCAAATTTAGTCCCAAACAGAAATCTGTGTAACTTAGAGAGAAAGTTGCATATTTTATTGTATCCTTGGCAAGAGGCAGAAAAGATTTAACTGATAAATTTATATATACGCTTTTAGCTGATAACCTTTTGGAAACTTTACAGATTTTAATCTGCCAAAGCTATTGTATTTGGAAGTTGATGGAATTGAAGATGAAAAATTCTGTTTCCTGTGACCCTACAAATTAATATAGGGTTATTAACGCTGTCTGTGTTCAGCATATTTTTTTCTCTAATTTACAGTCATCAATTATTTTGTACTTGCATATTTGTCTTGGAAAACTCTTGGTTTTTGTTTTATATCTGATGAGGGAGATAGGAATATCCTGTCACAAAAATGTTTGTTTATACACTTTTGCTATATGCCAGTGTAAGAAGTGTTAGAATTTAAATTACTGTTATTTAATAGAAATTCTTGGTGGGGTGGGATTTAAATTTTATGGTCTCATATTCACTCTTTAATTTAAATAAAAAGTAAATGGTTTAGATGGTCTGTTACTAGTTCATAACATTTAGATTAAATGAACTAGAAAATAATCATGCTTGAGCTACAGTGCCCACAGACAGTTTAGCATGTGATTCTTTGAAACTGTCCTTCCATTTGTGTTTGTTATTTATTCACATCCTCCAGGAAGATAAAACAAGATGAACTATCTTTGAGGCAGTAAACACACTGGCAAGGGGCTGTTTCAGTGACAATGCCTCTCTGTTCAACATAGCTGGGTTTAAATTTATTAAAATTCTATACCCTGCATGAAAGCATTTCATGGTAACTGGGCAGTTGGTCATGGATTTTTTTTGAAGTTCACTTGGTTCTGCAGTGACTAAGGATGCTCTCAAAGATCCACAGCTAAGATTTTTGCATATGTATTCCCTGGCAATTGGTTAGGAGAGTAAAGATAGCCTAGTCTACTGGGGCCCGTGAAACTTAAAGGCCAAGCTGTTTTTTTGGGCTGCACACTTTGTTGCTCTCATTGCCTCTTTGTGAGCAAGGATTTTGTTCATTACATTTATAAATTAGTGTAGTCTCCCTCTGTCCTGTAATAATAATAATAATTGCAAATAGCTGTGTAAAGACAGGATGTTAACAAATGATCAGAAAAATTGTTTTCTGATTGATTGATTGATTGCAGAAAAGGAATCAAAGATGACTTGCTGGCACTCAAGTCAAAAAAGTCAAATGATCTCTGTAATCTTTTGACTATGTGTGACTGAGCAGTGAAAATTGACCAGGTCTAAAAATCATTGAAGTTGAAATAAAAATTCCCTTTGTATAAATGGGCTTTGGATGAGCGCTAAAGAGAGAAACCTGGAAGTGATACGGTACTTGCTCACCTGTCTCTAAATGTTTTCCAAGTTAATTAGTGGGGAAACTTCTGCTGCCCCCAGTTCCAGTGTTGTGTGATGTTCAGTTGTACTCTATTCTATTTGCATTTTGTTACCATTTGTGGAAAGCACAAAAATGGAAAAATTTAGATAAGCACTCAAATCCATTGTCACTGTTTAGATTAATTACGCTCACTTATATAATGTGTCCTTGAAGTAATAGCCAGGCTTTACTGAGGTTATTAAATCAGAGGCTTTCTTATAAAACATTTGCAAGTTTTGAAAGTTTTTTTTAAATGATGTGCAAGCTGGATGACTAATTAAGGTTGCTGTGGCAATACTATAGACCGAAGAAGAGGAGCGAGATTTTCCTTTCATGTCCATGACCGAGAAAATTGCATATGTGCCAGATTTCTGCTGTAGGTGATTATGGACCAAATGTTTACGTACACACACACGCACATGGAGTGTTGCCTCTCTGTGGCACGTGGCCCACTGTGAGGGTGCGATGTGAACATCTCATGCTGCTTATTTTCTCTTGGCATAACACTGCTCTGATCTCACCACATCCCATGATATTTCAAAGGGAGAAAGTGGTTTGCTGATGCTGTTTCATTTATCATAACTGATTTAATCTCTTCATTTTCTCTTGGAACAGTGAACACTTTTACGATTTTATTTTAATATGCAAGGAATTCAGAGCACATTCTCCTTTCTCTTCCGTGTTTTGTTCTCATTCTGTCTCTCTCCTCAGACTGGCTTTACTGGCAGCCTGCTGCAGTATAGTGAGGCTGCACTGTGTGTTTCCAGCCAATGCTAGCTGAAATCATTGGGAAGCTGCAGCTCTCTGAGGCAGTCACACAGCTTGTGGTGCTGTGGCCTGTAGGCTTTTGCTTCAGAATGAGCTCCCTGTTTGCGTTGCTGCCTGTGGGCACACAAACATCCTCTGCTACTTGGTGTCTGTTAGCAGGTGAGAGCTTACTCTCTACCAGAAGGTTTTGGCAATACCATTGTTCATCACATTGCATGAACATATTGATGCCATTTGGGCATGACAGTTACTTGGGGAAGAAGAAAATATCTTTCCTTCTCAAATGCTTTCTTTAATTAATACCATCTTAATAAACTTTATTTATTAACTTGAACACAACCAATTTCAGTAACATGTAGTGAAGCAGATAAGTAATAAAACCTAAGCATTTTCTTGGGTAATACAAGGTGAGACTTTCACTCTTCTGTTCAAACTTCAAGCTCTGTGAACAAGGCCATACTTAAAATCATGCCCCGGTGAACTGGGAGACTTTAATTTACCAAAGAGCTGTAGATTTCAGTGATCTTGAAAAGCATGGTGAAAAATAGATTTTAAGTAAATATTAAATGTTGCAGAGCTTGTGTGGAGTTAGGATTTCTGTAATTCACAGCAGTTCCATTTCCCCTGAATGGGCAGATTGGTATCTACTGTATCTCTCTGTCTTCGTGGTTATTTTTTTGGTGTGGTTTTTTTGTTTGTTGGTGTTTTGGTATTTGGTTTTATTTTTGTTTGAGATAGTTGAATACAATAAAAAGGACTGGGGATTCTGGATGGTTTATTTTTAGGCAGATACAGTTAATTTTGTTTTGTGGCCAATTTGAATTTTTCCTTTTCTCTTACCATTGTTGAAGCGCATTGATGAACAGTCAGATTCGAACCTGAAATAAAGCTGGTAGTTCACCAGGGGGTAGCCAGAGTTTATTCTCTGACTGAAGTCACCTGAGCCTTTCTTCTTCTTTACTGCCTTTTCTTTCAACCCACTCGGCTCTGGGATGGATTATTACTTGTCTGTGTGACAGTCGGGGGCTAATCACATGAAAAGACTACTTGAGCTTTCTCTGTCATGAGCAGTCATCTCAAGCTGAGTGACACATAAGACACAATTTGAAGTTCTTTCAGTGCTAGAAAATAGTAGGTACACATTATGCTAATGATAAACAGGGATATATGGACATAGAGAAGTACTACTATAACTTCTGTTGGGAGGCTTAGGAGTTATCCATAGACAGATTTTATAATATGAGAAAATGCTAATAAAACCTTAATTAGGTGTGAAGTCTGTTGTCACTCCTGTAAACACACAAATAAAGCCACATTTCTGTTCCATAGTGTAGCTGGGATGACAACATATGGTCTCCAAGCTTTTAAGATTTTGTTCGGGAAACACTTATGCATCATTAATATTTATCCCTTCTGGTAGGGAATAAAACAGCATTTAGGAGCATTCCCTTACTCATTGCCTTTCTCAGCACATAGGCATGTTGTTGGTTGAGGTAGGATGAGAAGTGAGCCAAAGTTATTAGAACACCTGTTTCAAATACTTGGCATCCAGCCTATTATGCATTTTTTCTAATATCAAATGTCACTTGTAATCAGATGATTTTATGCTATGCTGATACATAGTAAATGTGTATGAGTTTTCCCAGTGCAGTGATCTTGATGTATCAATATGATTCTTTAGTATTAAATAGGGTCTGCATTTTGGATCATCGAAACACATGTGTGTCTGTATGTAGAGGAAAAGATGCATCGTAGGTGCATGTAACCAAAGTGCTAGTATTTGAATGTTTGTAATTTTATATATTGCACTTGCAATAGTATGCTTTAGAAGAAATATTCTTCCTTGGAAACTCTCTGCTTTCCTAGATAATTAAGAGAAAAAAAAATACTGTATTTTATGTCTTATTTTTGTGTCTAAACAAAGGATTCTTTACTCTTTGATGTCATTGCCACAGATACTGTAGAAGAATTTATATTTGTTTTCAGACATTCTTTTGTATTTGAGAGCCTTATCTGCTAGGCTGATATTCATCCTGGGGAAGGAGGGGGGAGGGGAGGGCACAAAGGGGATCTCAGGTGAGGCTGTTTAGGACAATTACTGCCTATGCAGGTACATTTGAGGTCTTGGCAGTGACACTCATAGAGCAGACAGCAGTTGAGATCAGTCTGTAGCTTTTCACTCAGTGGAGACTCCAGTTAACTCTCTCTCTTTTATACAGGTATTAATTTTCTTGTTATATTAAAAATAAACTTTTTAATAGTTTAGTAATTCAATTCTCTTGATGCAGTTGAAATGTTATGATAGTGAGCAGTCTAGAGCTAAGGTATGTGGCAAAATTTGTTGTACAGCATATTGTTTTGCAGAGTGGAAATTCTGTTGCAGCAGCTTTATTTTTTTTGTTTGTTTGTTTTAAAGTTGTAGGCTTTTAATTAAATAAACAAAATGAGAATAAAGCCAGGCATTAATGCTGTTACCTATTCTGATATTGAAACCTATTGTATGTTCCCCCTTAATTTTCAGTCTTTGAATTGAAGGTTTTTCTGTTGACATTGCCTGAGTACATCCTAGATACTTACAGGAGTAAACTTGGAGCTTTTGGAAGAAAACAGTTGGGGTTTCTGGCATCTAGGACGTTTTGGAAACAGTTTGGGAGCATTAGAATAAGCATATTAGCTGGATGCTACTGCAGAAATGATGAGCATTTAAAGCTAACAGTGCTGAGAATTTACGTTGTTATCTTTAGGTGTTAGACTTCATAAGATATGGAAAAGACCGAAGCAATTTATACAATGTTAGAGGCTCTCCCAGCACTCTGAAGATTGCATTATCCTCCTTTGCACTGGTTTTACTTCCAAGTATGTGGGTTAGAAACCTAGTTCTAATTTTCTAGGAAATAAATAAATAAATGAATGAAAAGGCGGCAGAGCACTGAGGACTGGGTAGCAAAGCAAAATCCAGGTCTCCAGGAGTGACAAGGGGATGATTATAAGAATGACACCTGCTTGTGTTTCTCTGAATTAAGTGAATTTCAGAGGACAGGTTGTGCAAAAACTTAATGACGTTTCAATCAAATATTTTTTTCTTTGTGTTATTGTACCTCTTCATTAAATATTTAGGAAGATGGTTGGAGTTTGTGTGGCCTATCAGAAATGTACCCTGGGACTTGTGGGGATGTATCCTGTAAGCTCCAGGAGGTATCCAGACTGGTTGGTCAAATTGCCATATGTTTAACAATTTTTGTTTAGTAGTGGAGAGAAACAAGGCAGTAGGGGGCTGTATCTCCTCCCCACAGGTGTGTTGCTCTCTCCATTGACAAGGAGGAAGTGGGGAGAAAAGCTGTACATTACTTAAAAAATGTGATATTCAAGATTACCGGGCAGAAGCTCTACAAAGTTCAGTTTTCTATTGGGAGGCATGCTAATTCTCTTCTATTCTTCTATTGAAGTGTTCTTACAGTAACTTAAATAAAATAAACCAAGGTTCCTGAAAGACTTTTAAATGTGTAGTAGTAATTGTTTGAACTCCAAAAAAACAGAGGGAGAGTAAAGCAAAAGCCTGTTTTTTTTATAGCATAGTTGGATGGCAAGGCTTTACTCTAGTAAGCCTGCTCTGGTCTTTCAGTTTGTTCATAGAGTTAAGGTACTTGCACAGCTGTCAAATAATTTTGATGTATATTTATTTAACATCTTCTCTAAGGACTAGCCTCCTGAGGTGGGAAACTCATTTTCTTGAGAGCCCCAATGGGATACCAGTCATCCAGTGTTCCTTGAGTGTCCTTCAGTGCACTTCAACACAGGGCAGGCCATATAATACACTGAAGTCTGTTCAACAGAGAAAAAAAAAAAATGCAGTTTTGCATGGGAACCCCATTTGGGCTACTTTACACAGCAGGGGCAGCTGTTTTAAGGATGCTGAAGTTCAGTTTTTATCAGGACATCTGGGAGGCACTGTATTAAAACCAGGCCAAGTACATTAAGTGTTTGGAGAAGTATCAGTAAGTGTGTAACCTGCTGTGAACCTTCTTAGAGAGTGCAACGTCTTCTGTGCTGCGGCACTAAGCAGAGATGTCTTTGTATTTTATGAGTGCAGATACTGAAATTCTATTTGACTGTTGTGTGATAGCACAGGATAGTGGAGAAATCTTGCATTTACTGCTTCCCATGAATTTTTGATGACTCCAGTCAATTTGAGTTGCAATATCTCACCAACTGTTCCAGTTTGCTTCAGAATCGTTATGTGTAGCACTCCCACAGTATTTTCCTTTAGGAGTTAAACTAATCCAGGCAAATTTCAGAAAGCAAAATGCAAAAGCTGATTCAGCCTGGTTATATACTATAGCAATATTTCTGATAATAACAGTATTTGAAGAGTTCCAGATTTGTATCTCTATGTAACAGTATTTTCTATGACAAATACATTAATTACATGTATGTCTTCTTGTTCTTCACTAGTGGATGATGAACTATTTATTCTCTCCTAGTAGTAAAGACCTTTGTCTTTTGGTACTGAAAATTGTGGATTCTTTTCCTTGAGTCACTGCTCAAGCTGTGTATTGCTAGCTATAGATTTTGATATCACACATGTAACATGTTTAAAAACTGATAGACACCATTTGGATGGCACTGTGTCCTTTTTTTCTCTCTACTTTTTTTTTTTTTTTGGGGTGCAACAGGCTTCCAAACTTCTGCTTTTCTTTCAAAGGCAAAATGTAATAATTTGGTGTCTGGAGAAACACCCAACTAGAAGTTTGATGTTCTGACCATGTATATTATATCATTTGCAAGTCAACAGGTTTGTGTTCAATAATTGATGTTATTGTCACTGAATACAAACATGGTGATGTCTGTTATGGTATTAGGTGAGCAGCTGCTAGTGAATCTTCCTTTCTTGTATTTTGTGTTGTTTTTGGTTTTTTTTATTCATAGTGGAAAGGATTTTACCAGCCAATGTAGTAGAGTCTAGTCAAGATATATTTTATAAAGATTCTCATGGTAATTCTTTGAGCCATTCAGGAACAAATGCACTTACGATAGTATGGGAAGATTGATGAGTGATCCTGTTTTAATGGATGTGGGTTTTCTTAGCATAAAGAGGAAAGAAAGAGAGAAATGGTAAAAGAAAATAGTGTAATAGCACATGTTTTAGTATTGACGGTAACTGAAGGACAAGTTTGAGAACTAAATTTGTTTTCTTGGATAGCTCAGCTCATTAAGTGGGACCTAAATGGATTCCTTTGGATCTCTTTGGCAGGAGTGACACAGCAGGTGGCCAGTGGCTAATGTGTTTTATCCAATAGCTGATGCTGAGGATGATAAAGCTGGCTGAAATATATTTGGTGGCTGTAGGCAGAGAAGAATTAATTAAGATTTTTAATTCTCATCTGAGTGAGTATTTACACCTTGAAATTTATAGCATGGTTAAAGTTAACTATAATTTTATTTGAAACATCATAGCACAAGCAGGAAAGCATTAGAGTATGCTTGCTTGGAAGCATTTAAGAAACAAAAACCCAAATTCTTGATGTTCTTTTGGAACATTTAGAGAATAAAAATACTGCAGAAATACAAAGGTTTAAGGTAGACATACACTGACTTCTCAAGTTTAAATTAAAAAAACCAAAAACCCACAAACCAAAACCAATTAGGCATACACAATCTATCCCTCCATTGGGATCACTTTGGATAGAATGTATTTTAAGTTTATTATTGATAAATCTAACTTGTAAACCAGCTTGAAGTAATTCCCAGTGACTGTGATGACTCTTTAATTATCAGGGTGCAGATAATCAACTGAAAGCTGTCCTCTTGCTGAGTTCTGCCAAGAAATTGTCCTGACACCAGCAGATGCTGCTTTTTTTTCCCTTGTTTTTTTTTTTTTTTTAATATATTTTAAAACACTGAAAACCTTAGGAATCACCTTTTGTCATCTGTGGAACAGACTCTGCATTGGTACGACAGCGCAAGTGACTTGTTTATGCCAGTACCAGTAAAGCAGTCAGCAGCTGTTGGAATGGAATTTGGTAGCAGTAGGTCATCTTACAGAAGAGGGTATTAGCTAGCTGGAGGAGCAGTGAGGGAAGAGTCTCTATTGAGCACAAATGTATCGGGCCTGCTTTGTTAAAAACAGCATATATTTTCAAAGATTTATTGTATAATTACTGTGATTAGATGAGAAAAAAGTTCCTGAAATTAATCAAAGAGCTACAATTCGTTGGTTTTAATAATCATCATTTTTTTCCCCTTGTGAAATGCAGGTGCTTCGTTTGAGTATGAGGATAGTGGTGCTTATCTTCTATGAGCTTTGATTAATATCTAATTCTTTGCATCATGGAAGGAGCTAATCAGATACTCAATTGGCTAATCAGCTTCTCAATTTGATTAGTAATATACTAACCACTTAAGAAAATAAAATGTGATATGTTTAAGGCTTTTGACTTAAAGTTACAGCCATCTTTGAGGATGGGGGGGTAGGAGGATATGCTTGCTACTACCAGTTTGATGCAGCTTTAAGACTGAGACAGCTGCAGCCTTTCCAAGAGTACCAGAGAGGAGAAAAAGCTCAGAACCAGATGCGGCCCAACTTGCTGTGTTATAGAGTGCACTTGAACTTGTGTCCCTGCTGCCTGCTGCTTTTCCTAGTCAAGAGCTCTTTTACATAGCCAAGAGTGAAAGTGAGAAAGCGATGTCCCCACTGCTCAGCTGATTACTTTTTTCCCTGTTTTGGGATTTCAGTGGGATTTCCTGTTTGTGAGATTTTTTTTCTTTTAAAGTATCCTGACTGTGGAAAATCTTACTTTTAGTATTTAGTGTTGCTTCATGACGTGTCACTGAGAAGGTGGCAATACCTGAAGTATTGTCGCCAGTGGCATAGGACTTTTTCTTTGCACTGTTGACAGGCACTGCTACTTGGAGCAATGGGACTGTTTCTCTTGTCTTCATGGGAGAAGCTTTTGCTGGCCATCTTGTGTTTCCTTTTTCTGTTGATTTTAAAAATGCGCTCTCCTAATGAAATTGTCAAAACTTGCTTCCTTTGTTGTTTTTTCTCTTAATGTTTGTCTTTTTCCTGGTGAGAATTGGACAGTGCTTGGGCACTGCTTTCATTGTACATAAGCTGCTTCATTTATGTTTGCTCATTTGCTGATGCTGAAGGTGCGTTACTGATCCGGACTCTATTAGAATGGATGGCAAGAGGTGATGTACTTGAGCCCTTGTAAACATATTAAAAGTTGGTAGCTGCTTATATGCAGCTTTATTCACTAGTAATGCTTTCTCTGTATTGCAAATCTGTAGGGATATCTCTGCTAGGCCACTATGGCTGTGTTTAAATCCAGATGGGGAAATAAACTAGGGAGTAAGCTATGCTGTCTATATGCTTCCCACTTATAATATTGTATACATTAATGAAGCCAAAGTCAGAAGAGCAATCTCCTGAGGATATGAAAGGCTGACTGCCTGCCTTTGTCAGAGAACTTGTTAAACTAGAGATTTTAATAGACTTTATTACATTAATTGCTTTTTTGTTTCAACTTTAAAAATAGAAAATAGAATTTTAATTATTATTTAATCAATATTTTAATTCCACTTAAACAGTTTTGTGCCTTCAGTTCTTAGATGGCCCTGTCTCTTCTCTTGTCCATCGCCTGGCAATATTTGCAGTGGTGACTGGCTGAATATGGGTTCAAATAAGAATAGGGTGGTTGTAGTTGAAGGCTGAAAGCATAATCAGGGCAGCAATGATATCTAGCCCTGTGCATGTGTTCCCTTTCTTTATCTTTAAATGACGCATAGGGGAATTAATGTATCCTCATCTGCTTCAAGGAGATTAAACATCAGGAGCAGCAAAAAACATGCTTTTAATCTGTATTTGACAAAAAACCAACGCATGTTGACCACGCATTTATCAAAACAGTAAAAAGGCTGGGAGCTGAATGATAAATATTGTGATCATTGTTTGTTGTATGCTGCCTTCTAAAAACTAGTATGACTTTGGCCTGTGTTTGAGGGAAAAACATAATTAAAATATAGGAACATCTATTCTGAAGTAATGTTTGTCTTCAGCTGCCTCTGCCTGAAGTAGTTGAAGTTAAATATACCATTTGCAAGCCTTCTCTCAGGAATGGGTGTGCAGAGTACAAGGATCCATTTAAATATTTGATAGGGATTGAACAGCCTTCAGTTTTTCTCACCTTTTGATATTATGTGTCTAGATAGAATGGTGAGTCTAAATTTTACCTTGAACTGAGATTCAAGAAGTCTGGGAGTATTGGTATTTCATTGTCTATTTTAGAGTTGGATGACCCTCCTAACTTGGATAGGGGAGAGGTAGAAAGGTATGACAAAACTATTAGTGATAGCTCAAAAAGGAATCTGATCTTGTTCTGCTTTGTAGCTGAGGAAGATTTTGCTAAGATGGTGTTCAAATTAATGAACTTTGATTATTTTTTGCCTCCATGTCCTTAAAGGATTACACTCAAAGTCTGGCTGCTTTGGTTTTATGACAGGCCAAAGGGGCCAGTCTGTGTCAAGACAGACTTAGGGAAAGAGGGAGAGAGAATAAGGCTAAGCCAAGGCTGCATCAAGGACTAGCTAAGAGGTGTTTTGCTTGTGGAAAAAGTATATTGCCAAGCACTGAAAACAACCTCCCCCTTTCCTATGAATCCATAGGAGGATATTCTTCTTGGAGTATTTGTGAATATTTAGTTTGCAGTGTGTTTTGAATGCATTGTTGCAATATTTCATATCTTAAATACCACTGTTAATAAAGACAAAAAAAAGAGGATGGTATCAGTTAAGACAGAGACAAGGGAGTGTGTGTCTTTATAGATGCTCAATTAGCCTTAGAAACTACTAATTTATGGCCAGATTGTGGCACTAATACTCACAGATGGAACAGGATATTGTGGAAAGATTTTGCCCAAATGGCTGAGCTGCAGGTGCTTTCTCCTTGGAAGGAAAGACGTGGAGAGGGGATATTCCCAGTGTGATTCAGTAGTGCCTGCAGTGTGGCAAGTCCTGTATCTTTTGACTGCAGTGTCGCTAACCATGAAAAACAAACAATCCTCTGGTTTGGTCCTCATATTTCTTCAGTCTATTCTGCCTGTCAGTAGGAGTGTAGGGTGCTGACGCTTCTGGTGCCTTTTCAAAGAGCATAACAGCTGGGATTCAGACTTGAGCAGTCTCTTGTTACTCTTTCGTTGGTATTTCTGGGAGGAGAAGAATAAAAAAAGATTTAAACCCCACAACCCTTAACACCAGATCTGGGCATGTGTCACATGGCTTTTTGGCAAGCACTCAAAAGAGTATTCTGCTTTCTGGCATTCCCCTTACAGTACATACACACAGTTGCCTACTCGTGCTCAAATGGTATGTGATAATGAATTTTCCTTAGAAATGGAAATGTCATAGCAGCCTTCTTAATGAGGGGATAGCTTTTAATAATACTAATATGTTCCTGGTTATGTAGAATAAGAAATTTCCTATGGTGTCATGCTCAAAGAAATGTGAGACTTTGACTAGGCTGTAAATAAATCTGCCTGCTCCTTCTAAAGAGCCAGAGACTGCGATAATAGCATTCAAAATGATGCTGACATCAGCCCAGTGGGTCTTGCCATCACTGAAAAAGCAAATAGTTGCCATTTAATTCTAATGCAGCAAGATAGCCTGGAGCTAAATAATACATTTTTGTTAGTAATTATTTAGCACAAGTCCAAACTGCAAAATAAATTTACATATGTCTTGTCCCTTGTTGAGTATCTAAGGTAGAGGGTGAATGGGAACACAGGAAGGAAAATGACTCCATGAGAGGATGGTCTGTTTGCATTATTTCAACTGTTAACATTATCAGAAGCCTTTAAATAAAAATGAAATATAAATAAGTTATTGGCTTTAAAAGTTAAGGACTCCTGCATGCAATATTTAACAATGTTCCATCAAAGATATTACCCTTTTATGTGGAAAGGAATGTATGAATACAAAAACACTTTTCTTGGTCCTCAGGTATGGAACTCCTGTTTGTGGTTGTTTTTATTAGTGTTGAGGTAACTGAACATGTACAGTGAAGGCTGTGTGAAATTCTTCCTCTTTTCATTCAGTAAATTGAGAAAAACCAATTAATTACAAATCTTTCTGGGTCAATTTTTACATGGCTTTAAATTGCAATTCTGGTTGTGTTGAACTGAAGGTAAAACACAGCAGAGGTTTGTTTGTAGGTGGTGATGTTAGTCCTACTCTTTGTGTTTAGTTCTGATCTTTGAAACTGTGTGCTTCTGAATGAGCTGGACGTGACAGGGCTCCTAGGGACTGTGAGAAACTCATCCTATGGGATGGAGAGCTGTACACAGTGTGGCTCCAGCAAATCCTAATAATGACTGTATTGATTAATGAGTGATGAATAATGTTTAACAAACTCCCTCAGTGGAAAGTGCAGTTCCTAATTTACATTGTGTTGCTCTTATTTTATTTTATTTTTACATCTCTGTGGATTGCTTCCTCCAAGCTGGCTCTGGTTGCACCAGAATTACAGTGCTTTTCCTGTGCATTGTCAAACATTGATGCCACAGTAGTCATTAAACAAGATAGTACAAGGTCACTTTTTTTGGGCACGCTTCTTGTACATAGGGCTTTTTACTGGCTGACAAGCTTCTCTCCTATGAAGGAAGGCTGGGAGAAATAGGACTATTCAGCCTGGAGAAGAGAAGGCTCAAGGAGGATCTTATCAATGTGTATAAGTATCCACTGGATGTCAGGAAGATGGAGCCAGGCTCTCTTCAGTGGTGGCCGGTGACAGGACAAGAGGCAGTGGGTACGGACTGCAACACAGGAGGTTCCCTTTGAACATCAGGAAACACTTTTTTGCTGTGAGGGTGACGGAGCACTGGCACAGGTTTCCCAGGGAGGTTGTGGAGTCTCCATCCTTGGAGACACTCAGAAGCCGTCTGGACATGGTCCTGGGCAACTGGCTGTAGGTGTCCCTGCATGAGTAGAGAGGTTGGACCAGATGACTTCCAAGAGGTCCTTTCTAGCCTCACTTGTTCTGTGAAACTGTGAAATCCTTGATCTAGCATGTTACAGCTTTTGCTTTATAGTCACATTTTGTTTGTGTTTGACTTTCAGGCAAAATGGGGGAGGGGGAAATTAGCATTTAAACAAACCTAGCAGGCCTTGGTTGAACAGATGTATTGAAAAAGAAGGGAAACACAGTTCTTTGAGTTAGCTGGAGCTGTAGATCTTTAGCCCTCTGAGGATGGGGAAGAAGTTAAATCCGGGGCTCCCAAATCAGCTTGTGGCCTAGTTTGTCTGATCTAGGCATACCCAGGAGTCACTGGGTGGTACTGGAGAGGCTGCACAGGGACTGCAGAGCAGGAACATGCACTGGTCGGAACCGAGAGCTGCTGAAGATGCTGTGGTAGCCTGCAGCCCTTCCTCGGCATGTAGATGACCAAGTAAACAGTGGGACTAATTGTGTTTTTGTAGAGAGAAGGCATAGGAGGAAAAAGAGGCTGAGATGGCTCATCAGTGAAAAGAGAGGTATGTGGAAAAATCTTCCAAAAATACCCCTCTCTTTCTGAAACTTCAGGTTTCAGCGATTACTGGTGTTCACAGGCTGGGAAAGAAGTAGGATGTTGCGTGCTCAGATAGGTCCTCTCAGATTAATAGATTGGTAGTGGGGGCTCTCATTGATTTGTGAAGTGCATCTTGACAGAGCTGCTTGTAAGTCTGGGAGTTTATTACCCAGCCCAGTCTAAAGCTGCAGGAGTTTGTGCCTGAAGCACCTATTAGCGATAATTTCTCTCCAAATCAAGTCCCTCCTATTTAAACAGGAATCAGACTGATAGTGGCTTTTCTGAGATGACTGAACCTGATATTTACAGTAGTGTTATGTAGGCTATGCTGTGTTCACTCAGTGTATAGGCTACAGGTCCTGCTGTCTCCTTCCTTGCCTGCAGCCTGGGTGTCTGCTGTGGGCAGTGGATAGGTCTTGAATTTGAAGCTAGGCCTACACAAATGTTTTGTACACTGCTTAGTTGTAGTGTAAATTAGTGTTGTGTGTGTTTTTTTAATTTTTTTAAAGAGACCTTTTTTGTTCTTGTGCGCTTTAATATGCAGCATTGGCTGCTCTGTTTTCCTTTGGGAGAAGCGATGAGGGTGCTTTTATCTTTCTGAGTCAGTCTAATGTAAAACAGATGAGAAGAATGACAGCAATTATAAATACTTCCTTTGATAAAATCTTTTTTTATTGGTGATGCTCAAAATTTACATGTGGAATAATGTTTCTGTGATTTTGTGTTAAGACATTTAAAGCTGAGTTTCAGTCATAGGAAATTTTATATTGGGGAGAAGAGTTTTTAATCTGCATTTGCTGATTTTTAATAAACTGACCTGCAGCATTAAAATATTCTGTTTACAGTGACAAGTGAGTGCTAATCAGCTTGTAAAGGTGGCCAAGCTGAAAGTTTTGTTTTTAAATATTAATTTGGAGTGGCTCATTCTGACGCAAGTGCATATGAGGGAGATGGTAGGTTCAACCACATTTTTAATCTAGCCCTGAACTGTGATTCACAGTAATTAGATTATTAACATTTGCTATTAAAATAAGTACAATTATATTCAGCTGCATTCATCCTTAAGATGGCCCATTATCAAGGAGGCAGACCTCAGGAACTCTTGGGAGTTTCTGAAAAGAGATGGCATTTTATTGTAATGCAGAGGAAGGGGGAAGCACAGCACAGTTCAGGCACCTGTATCATCATGGCAATTGAAGCTTTTTTAATTGCCTATCCTGGGATTGACTTGCTTTTCAAGAGAGTCACACGTGGGGAATAGGGGAGTTAGATCGTCCTCAGATTGTGACCCTCAGCATAGAGTGAAGACCTGGAGCTGTTCTCCATTTCATGGGGACAAGGCAGCTGTCTGTGTAGGGGAAAAACTGGGAGAGCCTGGGGTCTGTCTTACCATTGCTTCACCAGTCAGTCACAGTACTTGCTAGGTGTGGGGCAAGGGAATTATATTTTTTTTCACTAGAAACCCTAGACAGCTTAATCTGCCTACATAATAAAGATGAGAAACAACTCACTTTGGGTTGGTCCTCCGTAGTGTGGCTGCATGTTATCACTGATTTGGAAGTGTGGATTTGCTAATGGTATGCAGTCTCAGGACTGAAATATTTTGGCCTTGTCAGTCTCACCTTTAGCAAAAGCCAGGAAGATCTGAAAATGGTTGTTCTTTATCATGGCTAAATTATGCATTGATAAAGGTAGCCTTGCATGGAATACCTGGAATGTATTGCTTTAGATATTTTGGATCCTTGAGTTGTAACCAATTAACACTCCGAATCTGTGGTTTTTTTGGACTAATAGACTTTTTCTAAATGACATGTTATGGGTTACTATCTATGATATGCTTCTCAAGTACATTATATAAGGAGAAGCGTGTTGTTTCAAATTGATTACATGCCTTTTGGTATGCAAAGCTTCATAATTAGAGCAAATAAAGTGCACTAGATTTCAACATGTAGTAAATTGTGCTGTAGCATTAATATTGACTTACACCAAAGGTATGAAACCCCCCTAAAGAAGTGTAACAAGGAGATAAATTACTGAGATCTTGAGTGGTGTGTAGTAAACTGAGAAACTGAATTCTGTAAATAGACCTGAGTGATGAATATAATTATGAATTTTATCCATGATACTTTGCTAAAAGCTAAGGAGCCACCTTTATAGTGGCCTTTGTTCAAGTTTGAGTAGCTTTGGTTATCTTTCTGCACCTAGGCTGAGGTGGAAACTGACTATATGGAAGCCCTCAGCAGCCAACCCCTGACTCTAGAGGTACAGAAAGTTGGCATCGTTTATCACAGGCTGTACCATGGGTAGCAGCTATGTTGTACAAAGTGATGACCAGTTGCCTTCTCTAGCTGGAGAGTATAATCTGTTAAATGTCTCTGCATGGCATACCGCATGGAGCTGGGATCATCAAACTGTATGCAGGTGAAGTGATTTTTCAGTTGCTTGACTACTAGGAAAAAACTGAAGAACTGGAATTGAGATAAATGTCAAATAAGGGAGATGTTATTACAAATGTTATTTATAACCTTGCTTTTTATTAACAGATACTGCCAAATATTAGAAGCATGTAGAAAGAGAAATGTGTTTAATGCCTCTTATAAGTTTGTGTTATTCTGCATTTCTGTGCTGTCGTCATTTGAAGCTTAGTGCTAAAAGATAAGGGGAATAATTTTATTTCTTAGGCTAATTTTTTCTTGAACTTCCCCCCCTTCCCAAATCTCCATAAAGTTTTAGCTTTTTGTGTTTTGAGATTAGTGCACCTGAACCAGGTCAAGACAGCATTCTTAATGTCCATGTCAAATCTCGCAGATTTAGTGTTATTTAGTTCTAACCATGTCAACCTGGGTGGTTCCCTCTTCGAATTTTGATAAGAGGATGAAAGAATAGCGACAGACCTGTCCCTGTGGCGGGACTGAGTGGCTCTCCTCTCTTGCTGGGCACTGCAGTGTCCCCTCTGGAGGATCCATATTGATGTGGGGAGAGGCTGAGGGAGTTGGATGCTGCTGGAGGTTTGATTCGAGCTGCTGCCCACTTTCATGGCCATTCAGCTAGCACGTACCCTCTCATATCTGCCTTCAACCTATTGCCTTCCATGCTGCACTGCAGTATGTTGTTGCAGGAGGTACATTTAAGAGGTCTGCTGAAAACTGGAGACTGGAGACTGAAAATGAGAAGTGACAGATGCCATCTTCCAGAGTACCCTCTCTAGTTGTTGCTTGGGAAAGGGAGGGCATTGATCAAATAATGTTTCCTCTTGTCTGTTCAAGGGCACCCTAAAAAGGGAAGGTTGTGAGTGTTCTTGAACTCTGGTTTGAAGCAGGATTATTGAGGTAAAGATTTATTCTCAATATTTCATCTGTTTCCTGCTCCAACACCAACTCTGGGAAGCTGAGATTTCAGTCATTTTTAAATACATTTCATCAAGATGCCTTTGGGATGCTTCCTGAGATTTGCTGGTCATTTCATTAAATAACTCTGCTGTTAGTGATCCCCAAACTTCATTTTGATTGACTTCATTAAAAGGCCTTTGACTTTCTTGATATTTGAATAGAAAAAGCTTATCTTGGCATTTGTAAATGGTGGTTTTTTTTTTTTAAGTTTGTGATTAAGTTTTATGACAAGACTTACAGTTGTTTCTCTGCTATTTTGAGTGTGTGTGCCTAGAACTGCTATTGGTGTTTTCTTTTTTAGCTCCATTATGTTTGTACTTAAAATTACCTAAAAGTTTTCTCAGACATTTTGAATGGAGCTGTTTTAAGAGGTTCTTTGGTTTGTTTGGTAAAGCTGAGTTATTTTTAAAGTGCATGTGTCAATTTGTATAATCAGCTCTTTGGTAAGTTTCTAATGAGTGTTGTTTATGAACTAAATTTTTGCCTTCAATTCTGATTTGGGACTTTTAGACAAATACCTTAAGTGTCAGATTTACAAGTATTAATTCTAGAAGTTAAATGTAAATTTTATGTGCCTGCAACAAACCTGAAATTTTTGAACTCCATGTCCTAAGCAGATCCCAAATTTAGTGAGCAGTTGTGGTGAGAGCCATTACTAACTAAATTAAGAAAAAGATACCATGCTTCAGACAAGTGGATTATATGGGCTATTTCAGTGGCTATTAGACAGTAGGTATGTATTTTATTTCCCTGGCAAAATGTTGCATGTAATAATGGAGCTTGAAGTGTCTTTGAGTTTTACCCCCCAAAAATGAACTTATGTAGGAAAAATGAAATGAAGGTTGATAAATATGAATTAATTAAAAGATCTACAAAGAAAAAAAACAAAAATGATGAGGTGGTAGTTAAAGTATTGTAAATTGTGGCAGTTTATTGTAGAAGGAAATGAAGAAAGTTAGGTAAGAGTGTTAGAGAAAATGAGTGACTTCTTTTTCCCTGCAGTGCTAGATGGAATATACTTATGCATCATAACAGGATGGTAAATGCACGTGGGGGGGAAGACAACATCGTCTGTGGTAAGATCTGACTCTGGGAAAATTAAGAGAAACTAAGGGGCACGTTGTAGTTGGAGTTAGTGTGAAGAAAAGAATTGTAGGCTACATCTATTGTAATAAAATGAAGGAAAACATCATACTTTTTGTTCCTTTTGTAATGTATTCAGGGAAATAACCATGAATTCATGTTGAATGTTATATAACAGAATTGAGGGGAAAACAATTACAAGGCTGCTGAAACTTCAGTTTGCAGTGAGAAATACAGCTAATAAACATTTATGTGAAACAATGTGTGTCTTATTTTTCCTCAAAAAGTAGCTATTAAAAAAAATCTTCATAATAAACAGGGATAAATGGGGAAAAAATAATTCTAATGTTAAACTGCCTTCTGACCCTTGGCTTATTCTGGAGAGTATAGCTCCCCCATATTAGATGAGGCTAAGTTTTATGTTTACATCTCAGCAGAATGTGCTTAGCCATTCAGATGTTCTTGTGATTGCTGCCTAGTCATTATTATTCCTATATTATTGGAAAAATTCCAATCCTTCCTGTGTTTTGTAAAGCCAAAATCTTGCAAATGTCCATACAGGGCTTTTGAGGTTTTCCAAAGGGGAAATTGCTGTTATTTACTTGTGGCTTTACATTTTGTTTCTCGTCTGTTCTGATCCATATTCCTGTAGGATAGTAGTTCCCAAGGACAGATCCTCTTCAAAGCCTTGGCCTATGTACATAAGCATTGGTACCTTCTGAGAATAATTCCATAATTTTTTTATCTTTTTATACATCTCTTACATGTAAAATACGTATATAAATGTGCATTCTAACAAATTCTGAAATTATATAGGTAGTTCATAAATATTTATTATAGATATAAATTTAAGAAGTCTATACCTAGACAACAAGGTAGACTTTTAAGTACTTTTGGCAGCATATCAAATAGGAGGGAAATGTTTTTGAAATTAATGGGATGGTTACTATTTAGGTCTTTTCATCTTAAGACATACATTTTGTTCAGGCAGCAAGCAAAATTTTATATATATCTCCTATATTTTTTCCTTACTCTCTTGGGTATTAAAATATGACCTGCTTTCTCCAGGTCTGACCCTATTAAATAAATTGTTATATTTTTCAGTACTTCATTTGGGAAAAATACTAGATATTAAATGAGATAAAAAGTGAGACAGTATTTTTGTCTTGTATTTATTTGTTAAATATAAATTTTTTAATTTTATGAATAAAAGCTAGAATAGAGGATAAAGCTGGAAATTTGGAGTAGGATAGCAATGATGAAAACGGCATTCTGTAGACTAGGAATAAAATTTGCTTTAGGGGATAGGTTTGACTGTCTGTAACATATAGCTGAGCCTATGTTGATTGTAAGAACTTGGCACTTCCGAGTTCCTACCTGGCATGGTACCATCTTGGAGTCCCTTGGTTGTTGATCCATTGTTTTGAAGTGCTGTTGTGTTAAAACTTTGCTCTGCTCTTATTCTTACCCCATTTTTCTGTTCTTCATCCTTCTGCTGAAAACGTCACTCTGTATAGTACTAATTTGATTGTTGAGAATAAAGATACAGTAAGCTAAGGTGCAATATTTTTAGTATTTCAGTAATAATTATTTATATATGCCTGAGACAAGTAGTGCATGGAACTCCCTTGTGGAGATCCGTGCAGCAGCATCGCTTCAGTCTTTTTTGATTGTGCTGCTGGGATATTACGTGTTTAGGTAATGTTATTTGGATGTGAATCAGAGTTTATGTTGCGATGCATTGTCCTGGTATATTTAAACTGCAGGTATTTTTTGAGTCTCTGTCTGTATATGGTCCCCCCCCATCCTTACAGAAAAATTTATTCATTACGTGTCAAATCATTAACCATTACATTTTTCAAGAAGTATTTTTGGGGTATTCTTATATTATCTTTGTACAAAACATCTCCTATAAGCTGTTTATTAGTGGTATTTACTGCTTTATTCCATGAAATTCTGCATGTCTTGATTGCAAATATCATCATGAAATTAATCGATTGTTCACATGAATGAGAAAAAGGAATATTTGACTGTGTTACTCTATAAGAAAGTGACAATCAATCAGCTGTCAGATTTTAGTATTTTCCTCCAAAACCATGAAGGTACATTCTTGTGGTGTTCTCTGGAGTTGCAAAGTATCTCGTCCATTTAGAGCTGAATGCTCAGTATTGGGTTACTTGGGTCTTTTTTTAAGGCAATGCAGTGGTTGGAATTATTAGGAAGAAGCAGAAAACAGAACATTATTATGACACTGAATGATTCCATGATGTGCCTGTGTGTTCAGTATTTGGGCCAATTCTGGTCTCCATCTCTCAAAAATCATGTAGTGAAAATGGGGTATATTCTAAAGAGGGCAGCAAGTGTGATCAAGGGTATGCAATGACTTCTGCGCAAGGAGGAATTTAATTGTCTAGGACTCTTTATCCTGAAAAAAAGGGAGCTTATTTTAGAACTCTATAAAATTGTAAGTGGCATGGAGAAAATGAATAAGGAAGAAATGTTCACTGTCTCTTCTGAGAAAAGAAAAAGGAGAAATAAATGAAACTAGCAAGAGCTGGCTTAAAGCAAACAAAGAAGTACAGTTCAGTGCATAAAATCTTTGGTGGAGGAAGCTGTAGATAATAAAATTTGCCATGGGCTTAAAGTGTGATTGTAGAATTTCAAAGAAAAGAAATCCATGAAACACCCTTCTAAAAACAAACAAAAAAAACCAAACCCAAGCAAAACCAAATCAAAGCAACCCCAACAATGAAGCAAACAAAAAAAAAACCTCCAGAGAGGCTCCTAGCATTTTGGTCTTGGAAATCCATAAACTTTTGGAGACTGAGGTTATATTCTAGGTGTACGTGCTAGATACTTGCTCTGTTTTCGAACTCTTTGATATCTCAAACTTATTTTTGTTATAGATATGCTAGATGGACCTTTTATACTCTTGTGGTCTAACCAGCAGATTAGCAGATAGAAGAAAAGTATTTTTCTGTATGTTTTATTTTAAAATAATACTTTGTGAAGTATTTGTGTGTATATCTATCTAAAGATACCTTAAAATATGTCCATCACAACCAAGTGTTATTCAGCGCAGTTCAGGTTAAAGTAGTGTAGCAGGACAGGAAACTGGTTTCCCAAATTTTGCCCTTGTAACAGTGATAAAATTATTGCTACTCATGAAAATATGCAGAACTGTTTTGGGCTTTATGGTGTTCATTTTAAGGCTTTATGATTTAGTTTTCTGTATATATATATTTGGAGTAAAAACTGTAAATTTGATGGTACATAGCAATATATTTCAAAGAGTACTTTTTTGAGAATAGGAGTGGTTACCTCTCTTCTATTTGTATAGCCCCTGCTTTTAAGTAACACTCAGTGGAAGAGTTTAATAGTGTGTCACTTTTTTTTTTTAACTTTTTCTGGCATGCTCTGCTCATGCACTTACATTGTTCCTGGGGTAAAAGAAAGCCTTGCCTTTTAGTTTCCACCAGCACAGTCATACAGGCATGTAGGAAGGAAACCCTAAAGATCTCATGGATTCTCTCTTGAGGGAGGTGCTTAGAAAACCATTTTGGCACTGCTGCAAATGTGCAGCTGTGAACAACACAATTCATAGCATTGCTGAAACCAGCCTCTTTGCGGACCTCCAGTGCAAAAATCATTTATCAGGTAGGCAGCCTAGCAGATTGTGCAAAACACACCAGCTCCCAGTCGCCTTCTAGTGCGAATAAAAGGCATGAAGGCATTGTGTGCTTTGCCTGTGAAAATCATTACTGTCCTGCATGATTTATTGAAGCAGTTTATCTAAATCATCATTGCAAAATTTCAAAAAGAACAGTATTTTGTTATAGTTTAAGATGGAAATTTCAGTGGGTCCTACTTTTCTGTTTTAGTTATTTATAGATTCTCACCGAGTGTCTTGAGCTCTGCACATAGAAACCGTCTTTTCTATAAAAAGGACCAATTCCTTCCTGAGAGGCTTTTGTATGGTACAAAGCAAGAAAAAAAATATTCACTTATAGTGCACATCTGTGATGTTGTGTAACTTAAATTTCTCTTGCTGCTTGACATTTACTTACCTAGAGTGTATCTTGGAGAATGGTTTGTCATTGTGGTGACTTTTTTTTAATAAACAGGAGTGTTAAATGCAAATAGCTGTATTAATGTGACATTATTGCTGAAATTTACCCCCGTAAAGTCAGGAAATTGAGAATTATGATTCTCACAACTGTCATAACTTGTCCCCTTTCTTATGTGAGGCATACTGTTTTCTGTTACTCCTCGTAAGTACTTGTGTCTTGTTAAACACTGGATGCAGTTCCTCTGGTTGCACCGCTGCCTGTCTCCTGTGCAGCTTTGGATTTTGCAAAGGTTGTAATTGTGTTATGATTTCCTCTGCCGTAGTTTAATGTCAGAGAAATAAATACAGTGAGAAAGCAATACCATTCAGTCTGAAATCCCTCTCTTTCCTCAGAGATTATTTTAACCTGAATGGGGAAAGTGTCAGGGACTGAAATTGTGCAGGAGTCCTGGGTAAGGCAGGGCCTGTCAACAGACCTTCAGTGCAAACCAAGAGGAATGAAACAAATTTGTCTTTTTTTACCCCCAGGGCATGTTTTGACTTGACATTGTTAATCTTTATATAATTATAAAATCTCTCTGCTGTAGGTATTCTGCGACTCCCCAGTGCTAGGCTGCTGTAGCCTATTCCAGTAAGGGGTTTTTAGATGGTGAGGTGGCATTGCTTTTTTAGTCAAGATAAGTTAACAACACATGCAAATGCTCTGGATATAAATTAGTTGAATCTAAATTAACAATTAGACCAGATTAGCATGAATCCTTTCCTGAAAAAAAGCAGTTATCAGAAATCTTTTGTGCAGCATTACTGAAAAAGCTTGGAAATAACAGTTTGAGTCTATACTTAGTTTGCTTGAGCGAGAACTGCAGGTTTGGGAAGATAGATATCTGCGTATCCAAAACTTTTTCTGAGAACAGTGTGAGCTCTTTGGAAATAGGATATAATCAGAACAAAGTGAGTGATTGCAGGAGCAGCAGCTTCTTTTGTTTATGTTTAAATGTAATATGTATTTATGTTTAAATGTAATATGTATTTTTACTTGGCTAAAGTAAAACCAAAAATGCATTCAATGCAAGAAC
Source organism: Syrrhaptes paradoxus (assembly GCA_013400615.1). NCBI lineage: Eukaryota > Metazoa > Chordata > Aves > Pterocliformes > Pteroclidae > Syrrhaptes > Syrrhaptes paradoxus. The sequence continues at coordinate 90,097 of VZTO01012089.1, forward strand.
CCTGGTGTGTTTGCACTCCGAGGCTTTGTTTACTTTATTTCATAAATAAACGTTCTTCTAATTGTTAGAGACATGTTGTGCTCTTTGCCAAGAATGTCATTTTAAGGGCAGGCCCTACAAGACAAAAAATCCTTTAGTGCTATTATTAGCAAGTCTTTTAGAGGGCAGGGTTGTCAGGCAGTCAGCAAGTGTCCGCAGGTGAATTGTTACAGTGATTACCCACAAACCTGGCATCAATTTTATAGTTCAGCCCTACACCCTTCAGGATTTAGGCTTGTTTGTCCCCTTCAAGGTGTCATCTCTGCAGGTCATCTGGCAAAGATATGTTTTGGCTTCCTATTTTAAACTATGCATTAATCGTTGTTCTGTTTTTATTTGCACCCCCCCCGCCCCCTTTGCCCCCTTTTATTAATATCCATAGATGCTGTAGGTTTTTCTGTATGCACTTGAAGTTAAAGTTTGTTGAATTAATGAAATGTTTTCCTACTTGGCCTGGTATTCAGTTTGTCTGAGAGCTGGCCAAAACCAATACAAAGCTTCTTGTTTTACATTGTATATTTGGAGTAATGTGTACATAGATTTGTAAAAAATAATGTAGTGCATAGTGAATAATGCTCTATAATGCATTTCACATATGTCAAAAACAAACAAAAGGAGCTTTATCAATAATCCTCCAAATAAATTCATTCTTGAGCTAAGACATTTTATCCTAGGAGTGATTTTCTTTTAATAATTTACAGAAGTAACTAATTTGAAAGTTCTTTCACCTTAATGACTTCTGTTGGTGGCACAAAGCTCCTGTAACATCAGCATTCTGCACCTAAACTTGCCGTCTTCTGAGGAGCTGCCAGGTACATTAACTCTTGTCAATTTAACAGAGATTTGTTGTAAGAGAAGCTGCATTCTTTATAAGAAGTCCAGACTGAGCCTTGACACTTAATCTAAATACTGAAGCTACAGGGATTTTCGTAGAGGTAATTTTGAGTGATTATTAGCTGATTAAAGTAGTTCTTTGTGTCAGTTTCTATCATGAATTGGCCTTATATGTGTCAGAGTCGGAGTTTATCATGCTGATGGATATTGGTGTGCAACTGAGTGTTTTTCACATAAATTGGAAAGAACAGTTTGGTAATCCCCTTTTACAAGCTGTAACAAAATCCCTCAGAGTAGCTCTGCAAACATGTCCATCTAATGTAGTAGCACTAAGCAGCTAAAAGTTAAATACCTTTTTCACCTTCTGTTTTTATAAGGTAGACTGTCATGTGTGTCAAATCTGTTGCATGTGATGCAAGCTCATTTAAATATAAATAGGCATTCTCTGATAATGAAATTTTAAATGTGTCAGAAATGTAATATGAGTTGGATATTCAGACTACTGACTATAAACAGAAGAGCTGACTGTAGCAAATAAGTGATTTTGAATTTGCTGTGCTGAAATCAAAAGTATGCTGTGATTATAGGTTTACAAACGAAACAATAATGAGCTCCTGTGCCATGCTCTAAGTGCATTGTGCTTGGATTTGCAGAAGACGACAGGTCTGACTGTCACTTTCTGTCAGCTTTGCCTCTTCTTGCTGTAAATTCTTCCTCTAGATTATCTGTATGGTTTGCCCTGAAAGGTCAGGCTTCGACCAGTCACAAACTTTGAGTGTCCTTTTTGAAAAGATAACCTATTTCATTGGGGTCAAAATAGATACTTATGTTAATACAAAACTAGAAAGAAGGTTTACTAGTTTGATATGAGTGTAGGAAGGTGCGTTCAGTCTGGAAGTAAATAAAAATTAATTTTTTGTCCTCACTGTACTTTTTAAAAATCAGTAACATTATGATGAAGTGATTAAATAAAATAAGAATCTCATTTGAGAATCAGGTAGGAATATTGGTTTTAAATTTTAGGACTCAAAGTACAAATTCTCATTTCCAGGTGTTTCTTTTCAGGTTTCTTTTATGAGCAGTTGCCATTAATTTAGAATCTGAAAAACTGACCATGTAGTAATCGTATTTCCATCTGCATTAACTTTATCAACACGCTTAACTGCTAGTTCTTCCAGTATGCTGTTCACAAAGAGAGAAGGA